>JAJLXP010000156.1:0-22066 GCA_030674255.1 Hansenula queroliae | reverse complement strand
AATCTAGTGGCGATAAGGATTCCAATCCAGATTGACATCTTTCTTAATAGTTTGTCATTATTTGTGAGTTCAGTTGGGGTGGTTAGCTGTGTGAGTGTAAAGGGTTTATTGGCTATTTCGTTGAATTTTAGTTTTGTCCACACTGTTTTGGTAAATTCACATTCTTCAAAAGTGTGTTTGATGGTCTCTTTAGTTTGACAAAAAAATTAAAATCTAAAAAAAAAACCACGGTTCGGGCAACACCATAATAAAGAAGTACTATTACTATTATAATCCCCAGGGCACCTGTCCCTCTAAATGTCCATTTCAACCTGTCCTCCACCGTAATATCCAATATCAGTGATCAAAACTTGATCAGCTTCCCATTGATATCCTTCTCCTGCTGCTGTATCCCACCCACGGTGGTATTCCCGCTCATGAGCCCATTTATACTTGGTGCTCCACCTGGTGTTTTAGAGATCCTTGGAGATGGTGAAAACAGGTTAACATAATCATTCATGTTGAAGCCTGGTGTCTTTAGGTTAATGTTGATGTTATTGTTTAAAGTGTTGGTTATGCTTCTCTTTGGTGTGTTTGGTGTAGCGAACTTGTGTAAGTTGGAACCTAGGGATTGTGAAGTAGGAATTTTCAAAGTGGACGAGGCAGTTGTTCCCTGTTGTTGGGATAAGTTGCGTTGTGGTGTTGATGGATAGTTCTTGTATTGGACCGGAGATGGTGATGTGGCGAGGAACATTAATAAATCTGCACCTTCGTCATGGTTGGAACGCTTTGGAGTGGATGGAATGATTGAGGTTGATGGATTTGTTGTTGGTCTTGCCGGGGAGGAAAAAGTAGGTTGTGTTTTATTTGTGGATGTTGTATTATAGATATCAGTGTTTAATGATATTCTTTGTTGAGGTGGTGTCTTTGGAATGACAGGGATTTGGAACTCTTCATATAATGGCGAAGATGGCGGCAAGTTTGTTCTATGTTGTTGCTGATTTTGGTGTGGTGTTCTTCTTAATGGTGACATTTCATCTTCAGTCTTGTTACCATCATCAATAGTTTCCACGGATCTTTTATGTCTCAGTTGCTTCTTTGGCGTAGTCAACTTCATAATACCAGCATTTGAAGGTAATGACAATGTGTTATTGGTCTGTAGACTGTTACCATGACTTGGATTATTTGCCAGGATACCATGAATATTGCCACTTGATAATGACTTCCCCTTTAATTTGGATTTCAAATTGGTTTTCGATAATCTCGATTTCAACTGTCTTGTAATTCTCGTGAGCTCTGCTCTTTTCAATATGTTCTCAGCAGCTATATCCTCTTGTCTGACGTTCATCTTTTTGGTAACCTTTATCTCTTTGATCTTATTGACAGCTCACAATAGATACCAGGGTGTATTTGTTGTTCGTTTAAGAAGAAGAGTTGCAATGTTTTTGAAATTCCGTGTCAAATTTGCTACGTTCCTTTCAAAACTTCAAACGTCCCAAAAAAAAAACGCATTTGGAAAATTACACGCGCGAAATTTGTTTTGAAACAGGAAAAAAAGACGCGTCTCATTTATTTTTGATTTCCTATTTGGGAAATAAAACCGTGTAATTGCCTAATCAGGAAGCAGTCCGGCAGCTAATTTATGTAGAGAATTAACGTGTATTTTGCTAAATTTTGAGTATCTAGAGTGATAATCATGTTTTCAATGCTGTCAAGGCATTGGAAGTCATCAGGGAAGTGTAGCTAAATGCAGAGAAGGCTTACTATAAAGCTGGTGATCTTAACAGTGCTGGAATGCAAAGACATCTACTGGTTGAAGTACGGAGCATCAAGATTCAAGGCTGAACAGGGAACACTCTATAGTATATACACTCATCGAGGAATTCAGCGTTTTAGCCAGCTACTGTCATTCATCAAAGTGGTGAATACTCTGAAGAATACTCGTCTATGTGTGTACCTTGGCCAAAAGATACGTCTTCATTGAGGCTATCACTCTTAAGATCGTAGCCAAATCTATAGGAAGATCGAAAATGAAACCTGATTTTGAATACCTACAATCTGAATTTATCATCATGGCTATAACCATACCTACAGTGTACACTTGCAAGTCACTGTGCAAACAAGCAGCTACAGGATATGGCAAAAAGAAGATATCGTCATTGTCAAAAAACACATAAATGTACACATTATCCTTTCTTAGGTATCACATGTAACCAATATGTACATATATCAAGTCCGTTTGCGAATATATGATTGATCAAGATACGTCATTTTAAGGAAGAGGAGACAACAAGTGCCGTTCAAACTTCAGAACTTGAAACTTCAAAACAAAATCCAATTGCAGAGCCAAATCGTGAAAAACGCTCGTACGTACTAAATAATTAAGCACCTGTAAATCGTTTGAGTGCTTTATTGTATATGAGGAAATTATCATATACAGTCATAGCGGATAGTTGTATGGAGCCAGCAAAGTGAGGTTAAAGGTGCCTAAAGCTACAAGAACCTGTCTACCAGATTTAGGACATGATGAATGTCACTCACGTTATAGCTACAGTATATTCGATGATAACCATCGGTTAATTTGAAATACATTTAGGGCGTTTTGAAAGTTCACAATTGAATTTTGAAGATAATTTAAACTGAACTTTTTCACTGTCCCATATTTGTGCTGTAATTGTGAAAGTAGGATAATCTCTGATAGATCGTGAGTTTGATCTTCAATTTTCCATTTCCGATCTAAAGAAAGATGGAATTCGAAATTAGAGGAAACCGAGATCGATATATGTAATTTGGAAGTAATTATACATATTATTAAGCTACTGCGTTCTCGTTGAAAGTTGGCGCGCCTTTGGGCCACTATAAAATGAGGGACCTGCAAAGCTTTTTTAAGTTCAAGCGATAAATTGATATAGCCAATTTCCTTGCTCTCTATAAGCATGTTCCATCATTGGAAAAGGTGAGATATAACCAGTACGTGCGCCAATTCCAGGGAAGAGCATTGATAGTACTCTATTATATTGGAGCACGTTTCATCAAGAGGTAGGTAACCATCTAAGATATAACATATTTGCGCTCTCACTTAGTACATGAGATACCAGACAATGGATGATATTTAAACTTGAGACTAGTTTGATTCTTTGGTTTTTTCCGATGATATCGGTTTTCTATATTTTCAGAATGATTGAACGTGATCTGTGCAATAGGAAGTCCTATTATCAGGTCCAGCTCTTCTGGAGTTTCAACATTTTCAAAGATCAATTCCGATTGTAAATTATGCCTTGTACGAGAACTTATTTCCAAAGATTTCAAACTTGTAAGTTTCATGTTTTTAAGCTTCACTATGTTGGACTTGGTTATCTTTAATTTTTGAAGACTTGGTAAGCCCCAATGGGACATTTCTGGCTGCTCGCAACCATGTAGAAAAAGCTCCTTGATATCGGGATCTTGAAAATTGTCCAATGTAAACGCTTCTGGTTCACTAACACAGCGCATTCCCACCACAGAAAGTGGATGTTGAAAATGAAAAAGTTTCAATATTGGAGGTAACACAATAGCCTTTCTGTTATCCCACCAAAGGGAAATGGTCAATGTTTCCAAGCTAGGAAACTTCACTGGACCCGATTGATTATCTTGCTTGAAATTTGATCCTGTCAATGACAAATGAGCTAATTCGGGGAACCTGAAAAGCTTCGGATCGATGTCCCTACTCATGTAAAATTCAAAGTAAGTAAAGCTAGGGAAGCTTATCGAGGCCAATGAGCGTATATGGTATAATTTGTTCAACAGAGATTTGTTTTTCTTGAAATCAAAATCATTTTTCCCATTGCAAACATTGTGTATCGTCAGTATAACCACCGCTTGGTAATTGGCATAAGACAACTGATTTAAAAAGGCGATCAGACCATCATATTCTCCACGTTCATCAATATCTATGTCAACAAATAACGTTCCCTTGAATTCACGAAACAGGTCATTTTTCCTTGCTTCCTCCACTGTAGAGTATATCTCTTGAGGAATGTCATGAGGCTTGGTCCCGATTCCAATGAAATGATAATGTTTTTGAGCGACTTTTAAGGCGAATGGAGCAGAATTGATTAAGTTGATGAGATCTTCACGATCTAGTTTATCTGCGATGTGCTTAATGATTGAGATGGGTAGGTTCTCCAATTTCATGCCAGACAGTTCCATAAAACAACTATTTGGTAATGACTTTAGTTTTACGGTTCTTCAATAATCTCCTGATGCCAAACACTTTCTCTTTCAAAGAGCTTAGCTGTTACACCGTTGCACTTTTTGCAGTAGTGTGATGTATGATAAACGTTGCCCCCTCGCGTAACGCGTTCAAAAAATACGCGACAATTCGAACAAATCTATATGCCAAAATGCCGGGACGCTCCACAATCTCTGCCAGTGCTTAGATGACACAAATCAGTGATCAGTCAAGCTTCAATCAGTACACTTGAGAAGTTCAGATATTTGCATCAAGATCACATACTATTCGTGAAATTCTATGTATACGCTTGAGATCGGGCACATGGGCTGAAACCGTGAACGACCAACACGTAGTTTTGCGATGTGATGCAATTCTGTAAACTAGAATCTGGCATGTTACTTTTGGCAGGACCCAGAGATACATGTATGTGATGTGTAATACATATAAAGGCAAGATAGTATATATATATGTATATTAGGCCTTCGAGAAGATCGTTGCGAACTAGTACCCCGACTCTTTCAGTTCATCAAATTACACCGATCCTAAACCATTACTTGTGGTATGACTGATGGATACTCAAGTCTATCTCTCAATATATCTCACCCAAGATGTCCAAGCGCCGTCTTGCCTCTGACCGAAAACCACAGCTCATCATCCTGGTTGGACTCACCAACATCGAAATCTAACCGCCAGTGCGACAAGGTGTGACGCGGTATGCCTACAGAAAGTATTATTATCAAGAAACAAGGCGTATGATTGAAATAGGCACTGTGTCGTATATACATATTGTCTCCTCAATCACATATATGACCATGAGAGATCTGGATATAACAGACTGTGCCCAGTTAAATCAGTCAGTATGACCATAGTCGCTTTCGTGACGATTTAGTCTAGGGAATTTGATTATTAAAGTCTGGGAAGAAATACGACAGCAGAAGTATTCGAAAACATCTTTGTAACACCGTAAATCAGTATATGTTTTAGTGCAAATAGAGAAAGAAAGTGAATTCACACAAAATCGCTTCTTTTATATGGCGGCAAAAATGCAGAACCCATTCGCGGAATGTCAAATGTCACCGATAATTCCAGATCTCCGATAATTCCACCAGTACTGAGAGTGTACACTGGACGT
Organism: Hansenula queroliae; assembly: GCA_030674255.1. NCBI lineage: Eukaryota > Fungi > Ascomycota > Saccharomycetes > Phaffomycetales > Wickerhamomycetaceae > Hansenula > Hansenula queroliae. Next base: position 16,742 of record JAJLXP010000156.1, on the reverse strand, counting down.
ATTGCACCGTACCTAGGAAACAGGTCAGGTATGATCAAGGATGACAGCGAGTCTTACGCTGAAGTTAACACTGTGAAGCTGTACAAGAGAGAAGGGAAAGTGCTTACTGTTGATGAAGTCATGTATCTATTCATGCATATTCAGCTATGTTTAATAATTATCGATAAGGCCGGAGCGACCACCTTTGTTGGATCTCCAAATCACAAAACGTATCATATTCACAACTTCTTGACCTTCTTATCTGCACCATAGGCCTTTGTGGCATATTCCCCATCAATCAAGATAACATCTTGTGGTCTGTAATCAAACTTACCAGAGAAGTAACTTGTCAAGATATTCTTAACACCTTGGGCATAACGAGCTTGAGCATCCAAATTGGCACCGGAGACATGTGGAGTCATGGCATTACCATCACCGTACTTATTTGTCATTGTTCTCCATGGATGATTAGCTGGTGGAGGTTGTGGGAACCAAACATCACCACCATACCCGCTTAATTTACCCGATTTCAAAGCTTCGGCAACGTCTTCTGGAACACAAATGGCACCTCTAGCGGTGTTAACCAAATAGGCACCATCTTTGAATTTGGACAATAATTCCTTGTTAATTAAGCCTTTGGTACCTGTGTGCAATGGAGCATTAACAGTAACAATATCAGCCTTGGAGACCAATTCTTCAATGGTGTCAATTCTCTTAGCACCAACTTTAGCTTCCAATTCTGGTGACAAAGCTTGGTAGTCATAGTACAACAATTCCTTTGGCTTGAATGGGTATAGTCCCTCCAAGATCTTGTAACCGATACGACCAGCACCAATAGTGGCAATTGCTTTACCTTCTAAATCATAGGCATCTCTTGAGATTCTAGCGATATCCCAATTATCACCTTTAACGCTTTCATGAGCTGGAATGAAGTTCTTGATCAATGACAAAATTGTCAAGACTGCGTGTTCAGCGACTGAAGTGGTGTTGGAACCTGTAACTTCCAAAACACTGATCTTACGACCACTCTTGTTAATATAGTCCAAATCGATATGATCCGAGCCAACACCAGCGGTGACCAACAATTTCAAGCTTGGAGCAGAATCAATACGCTCTTTAGTGATGTAGACTGGGTTGAAAGGGGTGGAAATGACAATTTCAGCATCTTTGATGTGTTCATCAATGACTTCACCCTTCTCGGAAGTGGCGTAGATGGAACGACCATTCTCTTGCAAGAACTTGGTGATACCCAATGCATTTTCAGCAGCACCTAATAATTTTGGTGTAGTGTATTCACCACCTTTGAATAAGACTGCTAAAACTTTTCCCTTGGACATTGTTGATAGTTGATTGTTGTTGTAGTTGATTTGCTTCGTTTGTGTTTCAATTGACTCAATTGATGATGTTCTTCTTCAACCATAATTAACATCTCAACAGCAAGATTTTGACTGCCTTATATAGAGTACAAACGATTGACTATCCTGTTGATGGTACTGGTAAGCCCAGCCAGTAGACTCGAAGGATCATAACATGATCCACGGATAGATTCTACAGAATTCGCATAAAAAGGGCCAAAGAATAGAAAGCCGGTCGCTTCATCATTCACAATACACATAACTCAGTCTGCCGTTTGACTAACAAGACCAATTTCACGCGTTCCGAGCTGAGCTTATGACATAGCTAAACGTTAGATTATACAAATGTTCTACGACGCGGTTTTAGCGGAACTGTCACATCGCGCTCTATTATTGGCTACTTTTTATGGGGAAACTCCAACACTCAAAATCACCAACAAAGGAGTATGCAAATGCACTAAACGTATTATGTTAGTTGTATCCGGCATGGAGGGTAGGGCCTTTATGATTGGAATCATTTCTGTTCCGTGGAAGAGCGAAAGCAAGCTTCGTTATGGAGTCGTGAGACAAATAATGGCTCCCTAATACCTATCATCATGGGACTCTATAAATGAACGATGCATTGGTATCCATCCTTTATAAATGACTTTCGATTCTGACGTATCCCTATAGGTACCTACAGTGCTGAAATTTCCTAAGAATCTCCCATGTACAAAGTTTTGTCAGTACTTGGATCAACTTTTCACACATGCACTGACTTGAAATTTAATAAAGCATGAGATTAATACATCACACATGATCACAGCCTACGAATTAGTCTCTATGAATGCGTCGTATCTGTGATCTGTACCTATTTGTAATGATGCAGTCGATCCTTTACCTTGATTTACTGATTTCAGAATCTAGCAGTAACTACCCCAGTGATGCGATATGACTACAGTCAACATAGTTTTTGAAAAGTAATAACGTATATGACCAAGAACAGCACATTATATTGCCCATTACATCTCTTCAAGATCTGCGTAAAACAATAAAATGGTGCTAGTTCCAAAGATCTGATATTGAGTGTCCAGTGCACTATAAGTCTGATTTTGAAACAACTTGAAGTCTATAGCATTATCTGTGCATATACTATAATGTCAAACTGTGTTCATGAAATCAAACTGCTGAGACATCCATGTTGAGCGAGAAAGCATTTGATTACTTTTAATAGTCGTTAAACAAACAAGTACTGATACCAGAGTCGTTTTATCCACTGTGTTGTATATATAGTGATGACTGATCATCGAACTCCTCCAGGAGGGGGATCTCACGTCTATTTATACTCGAATCAGCTCAGCTCAGTTCCCTTGTTTAATTAATATTCAGCGATCTCAAATTAGCCGCCGAACTCAATTTGCTTGTTCCAAACGTTTTAATTGATCTTTGAGTCCGAATCGTAAATTAGCCGCCGACTAAATATATACAGAGTACATTAAGTAATTATCACATGTACATGAAGGACACGTATCTCTTATAAACGAGACTTCCACAGTATTGTACGTACTAATTACTATCTCAGCATTCAAAGATGACCGAAGATGTCATAGAGAGACAGAGAGTCTGACTGCTTGTAGAGCTCGAGGATCGCTATGTAACATTGTAGTGTTGTAGTATTACTTATCAAGTACACTACAATAAATAGGCTTGAACACGAACCCGCTTTGATCTTATGTGAGGCGGCATGACCGTAAACTTTTTTAGGTTCTTATATTGGAAAATATACCAAGATAAAATCGATTTGAATGATACAAATTGTAGTTGTTAGACTCTTATTTGCCTTAAAATATTGCTCAAAGTGAGTACCGTCTCCGCGGACTTCAGATATGCTCGTTTTATAATGCCAATTCTGTCTCTATAGACTTGTTATATGCTCGCTCTAAAGCGTCTGAATTGATAAATTTGATCTGTGCTCCTGGAAGATCTATTTTGATCCAACGAAGATATCCTGGAGTTTCGACATTCTCAAATATCAACTTTGGTTGTACAGGATGTATATTTCCCCTGTTAACAATCTCCAACATACCCAATGTTGGAAGTTTCAAGTTCTTAAGCTTTGTCACACTGGAGTTAATAATATGCAGGAATTCTAAATGCGGCAAATCCCAATTAGATATCTCTGGCATAACACAATGCTTCATATGGAGTTCCTCAACATCAGAATCTTGGAAATTGCTCAACCCACTTCTTTTGAAATAAGCATTCATTGATTCTGGATCTTGATCCAACGGTTGATAAAAGTTGATAATGTCCAATGTATAAGGTAAACGAATAGCCTTTCTATTACTCCATTCACCAGAGATGGTTAATCTATCCAATTGGGGGAATTATACAGGACCGAAAACGTCATCTTGTATTAAGCTTGAAGATGACAGGCCGAAATAAATCAAATTAGGGAATCTGAATCTTTTGGGATCCATTCCATGATCACCTATGAAATCAAAACGATATACTATCTACAAGAAGTGAAAATTGGAACAATTTAGAACGTTTGTTGTCAATGTCTTTTTCTCTCTGATCAAATTAGCCGCTCTGAAATACTCAGATCACTATTCGATGCACTTGAAATTAATTAGTCAAAAATTATCAAGATATATTGGACTGAATTCATAGTATTTGGCTAGTAATAGACCAAGTGTATATCAAGTGAACACCTCAACAGAGCAACCGTGTTAATACCAACAAAGCAAGTGAGAACATCAACATAGAGCAAACATATTGGATGTCAAATGAATTAATCAGGTTAACACTGTACTATATTCTGCGTTAAGAGCCTTCCCTTCAGTTTTTATACATCAGTTCTTAGAAACTGATAAATTTTCATAAACTTCATTGTAATTCATGACCCAAAAGTACTCCAAACGCATTAAAGACACTAGGGGTAGTACAGAAGCCAAATCTTGCTTTACGACGTATACTGTTATATTGGTCGAACGACTTTAGCGCTGGCGGCTATAGTAAGAGCGATATAACTGTCAAGTGCTTTGTTTACTAGTCAGGTGTATGGAAGTGGTCCCTACTGAGTAAAACCAAGCTAGGAGTCAAATCTCGACTCCAACAGAGTGTTAGTTTGAGCGTTTAAGCATACATCAACTCTCTACGGACTCCAAGTGGAAAAGATGTGTATATTTGACTGTTAGTGAATCATCATACGTAAGATCCTGGAGTGTCCAAACGAGACCACCAGAATTTATAACGATCACAATGATTCTTTTCAGCCTAGTGTTTTTCAAGTCATGATCGTTTCAAAGAATTCGGGACTTTAAGTAACGTTCACGCTTATTACACAAGGAATTTCCCGGATCCTGGAGAAATCAAATCTTAAAGCGTCACCAAAGTTGAGCCTTATTCTTAGATCATTTGAAGAAGATAACTGTCAATCGAATAGAAAAGCCGAGTACCAAATGAATCAGGCTTTGCTTCTTATAATACCACATGTGTCGAAATATTCAAATGAGCAAGAAAATCTCAGATGTAGCTGATAATTCGCTGAAGAGATCTCGGCCGAGAAACTTGCAAGCCAGCTCTAGTACACTTGGTAATGGAATGCCTATTTGGATCAAGACGGATACCTGTGTAATTGAAGATGTTGTACGAGTCCAGGAATATTGTAGTGTTAAAAAGAAGGCTCCGCAGTTGACATTTTCGGTTTACTTGAATCGTACCCGATCAGAGACTTGGGCATTCCTTGAAATGGGAGAGTCGAACAACTTCAAATCCGGTACTCTAGCTTTTAGATTTATGACTTTAACAATTAGACTGAGAGCTGAGAGGCCTACATTAGATCCAGCGATCAGAAGACAGCAATATAAGCAGCACTAAGTGCTGATCTTAGAAAAAATTGATTCATATTAGTTTATGAAACTCGAGCACTTTTACATGTATAGTTGATACGAAGGTACATATAATCACGAAGTGGCGAGTCCAAGTTGAGATGTATTGAGATGGAATGTCCTACCGAGCTCAATAGACCCTATTTTAGTATCTTCATATTGATAAATGTTGTGTTTGACTGTACAATTGCAATCTAGTCCTATGTTCCATATTGTCTCTCGATGTTGTCCGAATTGATAAACTTGATCTGTGCTTGTGGAAGCCTTATGTTCAGAGTATCTAATCTGCTTGGGGTCTTGACGTTTTCAAATATAAGTTCTGATTGTACATCTTCTTTACAGATTATTTTCAACACGTACAGATTTGGTAGCTTCATGTTCTTAAGTTTGAATATCTTTGAGCTTTTGATAATCAAGACTTGTAGTTCGGGCAAATCCCAGTCAGACATTTCCACCATCTGACAATTCTCGATATAAAGTTCCTTGACATTCGAATCTTGAAAGTTGTTCAGCCCACAGCTTTGGAAAGCATCTGGCCTACGCCAGGACTGTGGATTCAAAGGTTGTTTCAAGTCAACAATATTCACTCTATTCGGCAGCACAATGGCCTTTCTGTTAAGCCATTCCCCATAAATAGACAACGCGCCCAAAGAAGGAAACTTGAAAGGACCTAACTGATCATCTTGGTGTATACTGGAGTGATACAGACCCAAATGGAGCAGCTTGGGGAAATTGAACATCCTTGCATTCATTTCATAGTCTCCTGCGAATTCAAAGTATCTAAGATCAGCGAACGTCAATAATGCCATGCTGGACAAGGAATGAAACGCCTCATCAACCTTTTCTTGTATATCACTGTTTTGCTTACTATTGAAAACTCTATTGACAGTGACATGTACCAGTGTTTGCTCATCATCGTAATTAGCCTCACGCAAAAAAAGGTAAAGATCATCGCATTCTTGCAACGAATTGACCTCAATGTACAGTGTTCCTTTAAACTCACGAATCCACCTATTGTTACGGGCTTGCTCCAAGGTGGAGAACATTCCTTGAGGTATTCCATCAGGTTTAGCACCCGTTCCAATGAAGTGATACCGCTGTTGAGCAAAGTTCAGTATGAATGGATCAAAATTTATCAATTTGATGAAATCTTGACGATCAACATTATCCATGATCTGCTTAATGACAGAAGGGTGTAGTTTTTCCAACTCAACGTCTAGCAATCCTGTAAGGAAACATTTTGGCAATGACTTGACCTTCATTATCTTTCTATGATCTCAGACTTTGCCCGTTGTGGAAGGTAGGAAGTCTGCTTTGTTAGGTATAGTTAGCTGATACTGATCTTTCCCGCGTTTGAAAAGTTGCCTAAAACGGAAATAAGCACTTGAACAATTCATGTCTGGCACAACTGGAATATGGAAATCGGTACAAACTGAATTTCAGAACACTGTAATGTAAGTTGATAACTATTCCATTTCAGTACAGTGGATATATGGGTAGTAAGCATCTATCTTTCAGTGAGTCAAAGTGAACGTGAACCACTGATGGAAGCTGTAAGAAAGATGTGTATGACTCCAATGATGTAGAAGAGACTCATTGAGTCCTTTTGGTGTGATGCACCTGACGAGGGTTATGTAGTCGACGGGCCTGTACTTGATTGGGATGGCTTCTAAGTGTTTATTGTCCCCGATAGTGCTGTTCCTGTGGTCCTTGATGTTGTTGAAACTGCGCTTTACGCTCAATGATAAATATTGCAACACGAGCTCACCGAATTGATACGTGTAAGAAAAGAGGAGCAGCTAGGTTCTCTTATTCAGGTTCCTATAATGTGGTCCAATCACTGCCTGGGAGGCTTGAACAAAGCGTGTATATATTACTGTGTCGTAAGCTTTTCTATAGTGACACCAACTTGGCCTTGGCGCAGTTGGACCCTTGATTCTAGAAGGTCGAAGGCACCATACAACATACAAATTCAAGAGGTTTCAAGTGGAAGAATTGATAACCATCAATAACATACCGCTTTATAGAGAGAATGCATTAGCAAAGTAGCTGTGCGATAGCCCAGCTTTCCAGTATAGTTTACGGATGGGCGAATCGATTTATTGAATTTAGAGTTACATTAGCATCGCCCACTGGATGACTAGATAAATAATATACAGCAAAGTGTAGATCAAACAGTTCAATACGAGCTCATTAAAAGCTTCAGTACATTGGTGACGAATTTGCCAAGTGATTATGACCATTTATATATGGATAGCGATACCCCATGTCTGATCTCCATTCTACATAACAGATTAAAGAACAATGTCACAAGAAAACGAGAATCAAGACCCTGAGAAAAACCAGCTTGATGATGATGAAAATAAAACAATAACAAGAATCGGGTATATCTTACGTATACTACAATTTTGTGCTGGAGCAGCTGTTGTTGGCTTAGCCGCTGATTCGATCAAAGGGTACACTGAAATCACAGGCGAGATGATATTCACATTGGTAATTGGTGGTGCATCATTACTCTATCTTTTCACCATCACCGTATTTTCAGTGTTCATACCTGGTTATGTTATCCTAGGTCTCATCTTAATCGTGGAACTGACGATAGCACTTAGTTATCTCGCAGCATTCATTGCAATTGCAGTGAAATTTGCTAGCATAAAGTGCACAGGAAGTGGGCGATTTTTCAGGTTTTATCGTTATAATTGGTATGTCCCTTCTTGCAAAACATCTAAAGCTGCAATTGGAGTAGCAGCAGGTAATTTTGCATTTTTCTCAATATCGTTTGTGCTGCTTTTGACCTCTGTTGTTAAAAAGTTACCATTGTCCAGATACTGGGTTACCAACAAGTCAAATGGCGCCGTGGTGAGTAAGCCGTTAGTCGGTTTGATTGGGCTCCATTCAAAATTACAAGAGTCATCACACAGCGATAATGTCGAGGCAACTGCTGTCCAAGAACATTCGGCTCAAGCAGAGGATGGGGCGATTGATACCCTTCAAGAACCTGTCCAAGTTGTGGAAGACATAGAGCCAAATATTGTTAGTGGCCAAGAACCTTCCACAGTTGGCGATGCTGTAGAGGCAGACTTTCAGAGCGCTCCAGGGCCTGATATGGAGCTAAATCATACCAACGAGGAAGAAGATAACTTGCCACAGTCCACGGTCCAATTATGATCCAAAATGCTGAACAGGAGAATATCTGTACTATCGGATGTGAATGAGACAGCCTCTGTGTTTAGGTGTCAGAGCTGAAAGACTGCTCATCAACACCTCATTTATATCATACAGCTCGTGAGGAAAGCTCTAAAGCGCTTAAATTGATGAAAGATCGTATCACTGCTAACAGCCATTTGTATTTCCTAACTTATATAGATATGATGTAAAACAATGAGTTGAAGCTGTATCAATCAATGTTGTCTCTTGTTGTTGCTCATGCTCTGCTAACTGTACATCGATCAACCAATTAGAAGACTATAGCTTCTCGTTGGCATTCATGTTGTTGAAATTATCACTACACCTAGATCACATGTACAGTGTTTGGCAAATCAATAATGGTGAGCGCACCGATTCGGACTAAGCAAAAATAGCGTGCTGAACCTTGAAACAACACCATGCCAGCACAGCAGTCTTACACCTAGGATAGGGTCAATATACATCTTTCCTCTTTCGGTCTATAGTCTGACTACTCATTTACTGCGATATGGTAACATTATAATGCTATAGGATCAGATATTCGTTTCCGAAATGAGGCGAGCCGCACCTGAAACACAGCTGAAAGAAACATTCAAGCTCTCTGAACATATATAAGCGTGAATTCTGCTTCAAGCTACGTAGTACTCCCTATTACATATACCTACTGTCCACCTTTGGAAGTGATTGCGTTACCAATATCGTGATCATTTGGTGTACTCCGATTGCTTGGCTCGGATTAATTGCTGATGTTTCACGCATGCCTTCGAGTTACACGACTATTCAGTGAGAGCTTGTTGCTCCTTAGCTGAAAGATTTTAAGTGTAAACAAGGTGTGTGATGAATTCGTTAAATTAATGCCAGATTTAGTGGCATCATCATGATATGATGTATTTGCTGTGGAATATAATATATTTAATCTCAGCTACACATTTGTGATTAATTGATGACCTATCTCTTTCTTTGCAGTTAATCCTTGTATATCAACTTTTGGCGCTTTTATACGTAGCAATATATATGCTCTATATGCTGGCTGGCTTTTGCAACACACTTCATCCAGGAACTTTTACAAGAAAGACACGTATAAGCATGGTGTTGAAACTCCTCACTGGCCGAATAAACAGCACGACTAATACAATGTGACTGGCTCTAACTGAAGACATCAAGTGCTAATTGGACGAAGCAGGTATATGTTCAAGGCGGCTAGTCAAAATAACACAAACAATTAAAGCGCTACAATATCCAAGACCGTTTTGAAGCTACAAAGAGTAAAGAAACAAGAATTTGAGTCCAAAAGGGAGATCACAATTGATCAACAATCACTTGTATAGTCAAAGTTATACACACAGACAATGGAGTGAAGTTGTCAATTATTGTAGGTATGCTTATAATAGGTCCATTAACCGCAAAGCGAGGATCATGGTTCAGAGTATATTGCGAGACCATATAGCGCATTAAATGTTATAAAAGGCCATAGAAAACTTTGAGTCACAGCGATGTATTATGCTTGGAAACTGACATGGTCAAACGTGATGAAGTTAAATTGGTAGAATTTTATTAAAAAACGTTGTACTACTATTTATATATACGTATATATACGGTAAAAAGTAAAATTTCGGGTCACAAACGTAAGTTCATAGAGCTCGGGGAGAACCTGCAAAGCTGGGTACGTATTATGGAACGCACACTAGGGAACTGGGAGTACGTATTTTAAGATTCTAGACGCCGATATCACATGGAGCAGTCCATAATAGGATATGCTATCAAGTTTGCCAGTCCGCGAGCAGTAAGCCCAACATCCAGCTATCAGATCAGTAATATTCCAGCGACTAAAGTAAGATATGCCAACATTTGAACACCCTAGCCATAATAATTAATAGGCTCTGTTCTTAGGTATCAAAATCTTATAATGCTCATCTTTACACCTCAGATATTTGGACTTTTGATTTTGGAACTAGCATTTCTATGAAGTGACTTCTGATACGTTGATACAGAAGGTTTTTAATTTGTAAAGCGGCTGATGAAACATAAAGGTGACCATTTGATTATAGCACATACAAGATCCAACTAACTAAGCTACAACGGGGCCAGACTGCAGCATTTAGTTGGAGAAAAGAATATCATAGAATGGATGAACAGCAATTCGTACCGCTAACTCAGTTGGAGATGATTCAGAAACTGCGTAGTGTAACTGGATAAGCGACATTTCACTGATGCTCGTCAAACTTCATTAACCGCTGGGTAGCAAATACGCCATATAGCGGTCTCAGAAGGGCTTTTTGCAGTCATGTCCATGAACAAATAGACTCAAAAATAATCTCCCGAGAGAGCAAACAGTATATATCTTTTATTAGGTTTAAGAGCTTATGGAGCGTAAATCAACTTGAATCATCATGTACAGAGAACGAACTCTGTGCGCTATCATTATAACTATATACATGGCTGTTCGTTGTTAGGTTCCTAGTTAACGCCTCTACACTTCGAAACATCACTACAGAGAACAGAGTTAGAGATCTCAAAACTGATTAGTGAAAAAGCAGGAAGCACCGTTCGTATAGCGGGTAGACACTTTCACAAGCATCAACGGCATATAACAATTACGATGCATCCTCCCATTTCCTTTTATTTTCGTATTAAATAGCAGAGATAACTGTGTTGTAGTTAGAGTCAACTGAGATGAAAGTAGACTCACAAAGCTAACCACCTATAAGCTCAACTCCACTCATGAACGAAAGGGAAGTATCCTAGTCTCTGTATCGAGCTCTTAATCAACATGAAAAATAGGCGGAGTCGGCAACTCAACTCATAAACGAAGTGGCCAGAGGTTTCATGTTTAAACCGCAAAAAACATCTCACTTCCGAACGATGATTCATCGCGAAAACGAAAAAACTGAATTTCAATATTTTCGACAATTTCATCGAAATTGCTTTACTAGATGCTCCAATCTCGAGTCGTTATCCTTTTTCATTGGATTTTCGCCGTCCTCAGAAAACATTCCGTATATGTTTCCGAATGTCAGCTCCTTATAAGGTGTTATATTTCTGCACATCATGATGTTATTCATCAATTTTCGATTAACACGTTCAATTTTTGATATAAATATGGACAAGAGCTATAAACGCCTAGGTGTTGACACCAATGGACTATATCAGAATTGTACGGAAGTTTAATACTTCAAGAATTATAGCCACCAGTATACGGTTGTGTGATGTATTACGAGTCAGACTATACTATACTCCGTATAATTAATGTGCTTTCCAGCTTTTCATCAAATCAACCGATGTAGCTCTAAAATGGAAATCTACTACGGATCTCAAATACTACCACCAAACTAAGCAATTTAGGTTCAGTGATATGGCAAAAAAAGCACTCATAATAAACTATGTATAGTCATGGACTGTATACCTAAAGACGCAAAAATGTCTGTTTTGATTACATGCTTACAAATTTTTGATTCCAGGATGTTGTTTACTTCATAAACATATCCATTATAATGAAGAAATGTCGTTTGATAACTGACAACCAAGAAAGCCTCAATTCAAAGACTACGATTCAGAGCCCGAGCGACAAAGTAAAAAAAAAAAGTATATTAGACTGTAAAAGAAGCATTGTACGTATAATGGTAAAGAATAACTTGAGAGGTTAGTTACGTATCGATCACAATGCCATTTCACAGATTCACTCATCAGGAATAATGAACGTTTACGCGAGTTTAAAACTGTCAGTGTAAAGTTCGTCCAAAACACAAAAGACAAAATCTCTGCGCTGCTGTTTAGTGGCATCGGCAGTATATGTGTTACTGTGGTTTGCTGTACTTGCCGTGGAGTGTGACATTCGCTCTCAGATACACAATTACCTGATAATATATATACTTTATTTGATGAATACTGTGATTTCTGTGTAGTCCAGAACATCTTGACGAGAGTATCACTTGTCTTACAAAGCTCCTTAACTAATCCCACTTTATTCGGGAAGCTGGACTCAGATCTCCGTGTAATTATGATAAACTGACAAAGGTACTCAACCCATAAACTACCGCCACATATAAATTTATTACATATAAGCCATTATGCCCAATATGTGAGAAGTAAACAAAAATGTATTCAGGTATACTAAGGTCGTTGTACGTGTATAGTAGTAGCAAGAAATCAAGCATACTGCAAACATTTGTAACAAACATAATGAAATTCTAGATATATTTTGAGGCAGATAGTATAGAGTTTTAATGCTTTTAGCTACAATTTTGATAATCGTTTATATCAAGCCTGTAATATTAAATGGTTGGAATAACCTAGCTAATTTTAAGATCTGGAAGCGATCAAGAATCAGATACTATAATCAAAGTAGCGACAAGAAAGAAAAGATCAGGTCAAGTCAATAGAGAGGCTTGAACGTGAATAACGAAGTATAGAAATTGAAATGGTCAAAAATAGAAAATGAATGAGCGACTTGAGTAAAAAAACTTGAGAAATTAAGTAAACAAGATCAAATAAGATACATGCGACCTAATAAAATCTCAGGAAAAGAGGAAGGGAACAATTGCTCACAAGAGCATCATTGTAATGAATATGAAACAAGACGACCACCAAGCACTGATCTTAGAAGCAGATCCTTCGTAAACAGACAGAGTAGCACTTGGTTGGCCTCCAGCCATTGATGATGAGGTAGAAATGGAATCATATTGTGTAGTCCCGCTAGATAGCTTGTCATCAAATGATGGTGGAGATGGCGATGAGGTGACTTGACTGATCAAAGTTGTTGGAACCACTGTAGAGCGTGTGGAAATTTCCAAACCAGTGGGGATGGAGTCAGCTGAGGTTCTTGGTGTGGATCCTGGAACTGAGGTGGTTGAGTCATCGACTAGGGTAGTGATCATTTTGGAAGATGTAGTGGTGGAGTCATTGTAAATCACAGTCTTGGTGGAGGTCTTCAAATAACCAGTGGAAGTGGTAGTGGTGGTGGTGATGCGTTCTTGAGGAACATTTGTAGAGCCATCAGTAGCTGGTGTTGTGCTGGAGGATGCAGTAGTCGCACCAGTTCCTTCGGGAGGTGGAGCGGAAGCATTGTTGTTGTTACCAGTATTAGTGGAAGCTTTCACATCATTAGTTGTGGTAGTGGTTACTGTAGCCTGTTGAGTTTTATTTGTAGACCCGGCAGCTGTTGGGGTGGTGTTGATAGACAAAGTGTTCACTATAGTTTCTTCAGTAGTCGTCTTGGAGGAATTCGTGTTACCAGCTGTAGTAGATATTTCCACATTGCCAGTTGCTGTTGTAGTAGATGTTTGCACGATATCAGTGGCAGTTGTAGCTACGGTGGTCTGTTGAGTAGCATCAGTGGAACCAGAGACTGTTGAAGTGGAGTTGGACGAGGTGGTGGTGATCACAATTTCACTATTAGATGTTGTGGAAGCATCACTATAGATGATAGTGTTGGTAAAAGTAATCACGTTGAAGTTGGTAGTGGTAGCGGTGGTAGCTTTTGATTGATCAAAATCAGTGGAGCCAGAAGTCGTAGGGGTAATGACTCTCTCTGTTGTTTCCGTGTTACCACTTGAAGTATTAGTCACGGAGCTAGATGTCGTTGACACACCTGTAGATGCATAAGCTGATCTTTCATCAAAAGTACAAGTCGGGCAAACTGTTCCTGTTGAGATTGGAATGCTTGAAGACACAATACAGGTTGCACAACCGACAGACTCAGAGCTCACGCTCATTGAGTAAATAAACGAGCTCTCATAATCCGATGATGAGGACTCCATTGATGTAGGAATGTAAGTTTTCACAGTTGTACTTTCAAATGAGTTAGAGGCTGACGATGTGCCGTTAGAGTAGATAAACGATTTCAACGGAGTCTCAACAACAACCGTGACTCCAGTAGCATCCGAGCCAATCAGTGATGTATATCTGGTAGTGAAGGTACCAGTCCATGGTTGAGTAAGAGTGGTAATTGGGATCACTGGTGTCTCAACAACGATTGTGACTTCGGTCGCAACTGAACCAATTGGTGAAGAATAAGTGGTTGTAACGGTTCCAATCCATGGTTCAGTAAGAGAAGTCATTGGAATCACAGGAGTCTCAACAACAACTGTGACTTCAGTAGCATTTGAAGCAATTGGTGAAGTGTAGGTGGTTGTGAAAGTACCAGTCCATGGAGTTGTTAAAGTAGTGGTTGGGATCACTGGCGTCTCAACAACTACTGTGACTTCAGTAGCATCCGAGCCAATTGGTGAAGTATAGGTCGTAGTGAAAGTACCGGTCCATGGTTCAGTAAGAGTAGTCGTTGGAATAACAGGTGTTTCAACCACAATTGTTACCTCAGTAGCGTTTGATGTAATTGGTGAACTGTACGTGGTAGTGAAGGTACCGGTCCATGGTTTAGTGGTCGTAGTGGTTGGAATCACAGGAGTCTCAACAATAACAATGACTTCAGTAACATCTGAACCACTTAGTGAATTGTAAGTAGTAGTAAAAGTACCGGTCCATGGTTTAGTGGTCGTAGTGGTTGGAATCACCGGAGTCTCAACAACAACGGTGACTTCCGTAGCATCTGAACCAATTGGTGATGTATACGTCGTAGTGAAAGTACCAGTCCATGGAGTTGTCAAAGTAGTGGTTGGTATAACTGGAGTCTCAACAACGATGGTGACTTCAGTAGCGTTTGATGTAATAGGCGAAGTGTAGATAGTGGTGAAAGTACCAGTCCATGGTTGAGTAAGAGTAGTAGTTGGGATAGCTGGCGTTCCAACGACGATTGTCACTTCTGTAGCATTAGAAGCAATTGGTGAAGTATAAGTGGTGGTAAAACTACCAGTCCATGGTTGAGTAGTAGTGGTAGTTGGGATCACAGGATATTCTATAACAACTGTGACCTCGGTAGCGTCTGGTGCAATCGTTGAGGTATAACTAGTAGTAAATGTACCGGTCCATGGTTGAGTGAGAGTAGTAGTTGGGATAACAGGTGTTTCAACAACAACTGTGACCTCGGTAGCGTTTGATGCAATTGGTAAAGTATAGGTTGTACCGAAAGTACCAGTCCATGGTTGAGTAAGAATAGTGGTTGGAATCACCGGGGTCTCAACGACAATTGTCACTTCTGTAGCATCCGAGCCAATTGGTGAAGTGTAGGTGGTAGTAAACGTACCAGTCCATGGTTGAGTCAGAGTAGTCGTTGGAATCACTGGAGTCTCAACGACAATTGTCACTTCTGTAGCATCCGAGACAAGTGGTGAAGTGTAGGTAGTAGTAAATGAGCCAGTCCATGGTTGAGTAAGGGTGGTCGTTGGAATCACTGGGGTTTCAACAACGACAGTCACTTCTGTAGCATTGGAAGCAATTGAAGAAGTGTAAGTGGTAGTGAAAGTACCAGTCCATGGTTGGGTAGTAGTAGTAGTTGGGATGCTTGGAGTTTCAACAACAATGGTGACTTCTGTAGCATCAGAGCCAGTTGGTGAAGTGTAGGTAGTAATGAAAGTACCGGTCCATGGTTGAGTAAGAGTGGTGGTTGGTATCACTGGAGTCTCAACAACAATTGTAATCTCAGTTGCATTTACAGCAATTGGTGAAGTATAGGTGGTGGTGAAAGTACCAGTCCATGGTTGAGTAAGAGTAGTGGTTGGAATCACTGGTGTTTCAACGACGATGGTGACTTCAGTAGCGTTTGATGCAATTGGGGAGGTGTATGTGGTAGTGAAAGTATCAGTCCATGGTTGAGTTAAAGTAGTAGTTGGAATGACCGGAGTTTCAACAACAATTCTGACTTCTGTAGCGTTTGATGCAATTGGTGAAGTATAGGTAGTAGTGAAAGTACCAGTCCATGGTTGAGTAAGAGTGGTCGTTGGAATGAGCGGAGTTTCAACAACAATTGTGACTTCTGTAGCATTGGAAGCAATTGAGGAAGTGTAAGTGGTAATGAAAGTACCAGTCCATGGTTGTGTAAGAGTAGTCGTTGGTATAATTGGTGTTTCAACGACAACTGTTACCTCAGTAGCATTTGATGCAATTGGTGAAGTATACGTGGTAGTGAAAGTACCAGTCCATGGTTGTGTAAGAGTAGTAGTTGGAATAACTGGTGTTTCAACGACGACAGTCACTTCTGTAGCATTGGAAGCAATTGGTGAAGTGTAGGTAGTAGTGAAAGAGCCAGTCCATGGTTGAGTAAGAGAAGTAGTTGGAATAACTGGTGTTTCAACGACGATGGTGACTTCCGTAGCGTTTGATGCAATTGGTGAAGTGTATGTGGTAGTGAAAGTACCAGTCCATGGAGTTGTTAAAGTAGTGGTTGGAATCACTGGAGTCTCAACAACAACTGTGACTTCGGTAGCGTTTGAGGCAATTGGGGAAGTGAAGGTAGTAG
>JAJLXP010000155.1:0-22121 GCA_030674255.1 Hansenula queroliae | reverse complement strand
TTTCGCTTGGCTGGCACTTTTTTTTTTTTTTTTTTTTAACTTGCGTATACTCAAATTTATGTCTCACGCCCGGCAAAAATATACATATAAGCAAAAACATTCCCAACTTTTGCTTCCAGTTACTTACTGCCTACTATAGACTATAGATAATTAATTTCAGTCCAAATCACCACAATATGACTGCTGTTTGGTCTGAAACATACGACAATGCCACCGTCGGGTTCATCATCATATGTACCGCTTTGGTCTTCATGATGGTGCCAGGACTAGGATTCCTATACTCAGGTTTGGCAAGAAGAAAATCTGCTTTATCGTTGATTTGGGCCGTGTTGATGGCTGGTTGTGTTGGTATATTGCAATGGTATTTTTGGGGTTATTCGCTAGCCTTTTCCAAAACAGCTACCAATGGATACATTGGTAACTTGGACTCGTTTGGGTTTAGAGATGTTTATGGTGCCACTAGCGAAGGTGCCGCATACCCAGAACTAGTCTTTGCCAACTATCAAAACTTGTTCTTATGTGTCACATTGGCCATTATCGCAGGTGCAATTGCAGAGAGAGGTCGTCTGCTACCTCATATGGTTTTCTTATTCATTTGGGCAACTTTGGTCTATTGCCCTTTGGTCAATTGGATTTGGAGTCCAAGCGGTTGGGCATACAAATGGGGGGTCTTGGACTATGCCGGTGGTGGTCCAGTCGAAATTGGATCAGGTGTCTCTGGGTTTGTTTACTCTTGGTTCTTGGGAAGACGTAAGGAAAAATTATTGATCAATTTCAGACCTCATAACGTTTCCTTAATCACTATGGGTACCATTTTCCTATGGTTTGGTTGGTTAGGTTTTAATGGTGGGTCCGCATACATCCCATCAATGAGAGCTATGATGGCTGTTATGAATACAAATATTACGGCTGCCATCGCTGCAATGACTTGGTGTCTATTAGATTTTAGATTGGAGAAGAAATGGTCCACCGTGGGGCTTTGTTCCGGGTTAATCTCTGGTCTTGTCGCTTCAACTCCATGTGCAGGTGTCATCACTCCATATGGTTCCATAATCTTGGGGATCGTCACTGGTGTCGTGTGTAATTTTTCCACTGGTTTGAAATACCTTGTCGGTGTTGATGATGCCCTTGATATCTTGGCTGAACACGGTATGGCCGGTATCGTGGGGCTGATATTTAATGCCTTCTTTGGTGCTGATTGGATCATCGGGATGGATGGTGTCACTGATCACGCTGGTGGGTTCATTTCTCACAATTACAAGCAAATTTATAAACAAATCGCCTATACCGCTGCATGTGTCGGTTATTGCTTTGTCGTTACTGCCATAATTTGCTTTGTCATTGATAAGATCCCAGGCTTACAATTGAGAGCCACTGAGGAAGCAGAGGCCCAGGGGATGGATGAAGATCAAATTGGTGAATTTGCCTACGATTACGTTGAGGTTAGAAGAGATTTTCTAAGTTGGGGCAATGGCGAACAAAATCAAGTTAATGAACATGGTGCCATGATCCATCCAATCGAGGATCATATCCCACAGGTGATTAACCAAGATGCAGATGCTCAGACGGATAGTGATAACACTAATCATCAAGTCAATGAGAAGATTAGTTCTTGAGTTTTAAGTCACCCCCCTGCATATTATTTATGAAGTTTACGTTTTATTTAGAGATTTTTTAGCATAGACAGGTATCTGAGAATGGTTATAATACTTATACACGTCATTAGATATCCATTAAAGCTCATTTGAGAACTGAAATTGTAGAGAGTTTTGAGAGTACTTGAAGTAATTATTACATATTTATCCACGGAACGACTTGAAACTGAGAACCAACGACAGTGAAGCAGATCGGAAGAAGAGATCACAATATATACACTACATACCTGTATTCAACAATAAAAGACATCTTATTGATAACATCATGTCGGGAAGTTAACACACATATGTTTCAGAACCTATATGATATACACATAGATAATGGCAGATCACAAAAAAGCGGTACATTTAAGACAGCCCTAAAGCTTCACGTTGGCTCTTGGAATCAGGTTTGAAAACAGGTGGAGCACCCAATGAAGTGACTCTGGTACCATGTCTTTGGTCAACCTCATCATCATAGTCATAAACTGCATAATGATTGCTCACACGGTTATCCCAAATTGCCGAGGCACCAAGTGATCTATCTTGAGAGGCAACAGTCCAACTAAATCTCACCTGAATATCCAAATTTTTCTCCAAGACATCATATAAATAGTTCAAAATAGTTGATGATTCCTCAGGTAAAAGATCCTTAATTCTCAAAGTATGCGATCTATTGACAAACAAAGCCTTCCACCCAGTGACAGGGTGAGTAACAACAAGTGGATGTTCCCTTTCAATGTATTTACCACCTTGTAACAGATTTTCACGATCGTAATATTGATGAGCCGATCTATGAATGGCAACTTTCCCTTCAAGGAATTTTTGAAACCCTTTACTTAACTTGTCAAAAGCAGCATACCCAGAGATCCATGCAGTGTCACCACCGGCTTCTTGAGGGATGGAGTCAAGGTATAGATGTGTCAAGCTAGGACCTCTAAATTCATGATCCAAATCAGTGTGCCAAATGGAACCACCTCTCTTCTTGAAATCAACTTTACCATCTTTTCTATTGAATTTCCCCCAGATAGTAGAGATACCTGGTAATCCTGGAACTTGACCAGCAAGTGGATGCTTCTCAACACTACCAAAGAATTCACCAATTTTCAATTGATCTTGAGGTGACAAGTCTTGGTTTCTGAAAAAGACAACAATTCTTTCACTCACCAATAAAGCCAATTCATCCAATTCTTGTTCATTCAAATCTGAAACTTTAACACCAACAAGTTCAGTACCGACATACTTGGTCAAGTTCACAACACTATCAGCTTTGGCGAAAAGGGCCTTCTTCTCAGGATCTGCATTGACACCACGTTCAATGTAATCTGGATCAGCAGTATTTCTAATCTTTAGGGCATCATCTAAAAAGAAAGGAATGTTCTTTGGACGTTCTGGATAGCCCTTTGACAAATCAATGCCATATTTCTCGAAACGAGCCCTAGTCGAAGAAGGTAATTCATGGGAGAAGTCATCACCAAACCCTTCTTTCACCTTATTGATGTTCTTCAATTCAACAGTGATAGTTTTGGAATTGTTCTTGTTCTTTAGATCCTCTTTGACTTTGTTAATATCAAGTTTGTCATACTTGGAGACGATGTTTTCAACATCTTGAGAGAGTTCAACTGAAGGCATGATGTTTTCAAATTGACAACTGGGAGATATTTGGGTTAACTTGAAAAATGTAACTTGATGTAGTGGTGAATTTCTTGCCCATTTATATAGTAAACCATTCCATTGTGTACCCAGATAACATATAGAGATGGTAATATGTCGTTGATTGTGGTATAAACTGTGGCACAAGTTGGTAATATTGATATTACTAATATATCTCTTATCAATTGGTTCAGCTCCACATATAAAACAATGGCTCATGGTAACGGAACATGCTTCGAAAAGCGTGGCTTCAGATCTTCAACAATTAATCACCAGACCCAAAATCAAATAGTATTCGCAATCGGGCCAATGATGTCATACTCAATCACCGTGCTGTGGAAAGCTAATTATATGTTCCAAGCTCATCATCGCATATAATTGGCATGATTAAATGAGCTTGGCTGTCTTGGTTTAGTATAAAGGATTTTTATAGGCCTGAGTAGCAAATTGTCCTACAGGTATGGGCATGGGATAGTTCTATATCGAGCCTTGAATCATTCACCATGTATTAAATATAGGGAATATCCCGGATATCCCTTGAGATTCTCAAATTTATGTAGTTCTACCCCAGTTTAGAACGCATTTGAACCGAAAACCTCTCCACTCGCAACCGAGAAACATGGAAAATTGCAAATTTAACACTATTTTGGGCCCAAATTGGTTTCAAAATAACACCTCATCTCATGATTTCGAGTTTGATTCCCCAAAACTTCTCAAATTACCATAATTTGAGGTCTTGTGATCTCTCTAACGGTCAAAAAATAGACACAAATTTTCCCCAAACGTCAAAATTTTCAAAATGACAAAAAATTCAAAAAAAGAAGATGGTCCCTAGCAGGATCGAACTGCTGATCTTCGCGTAACAAACCGGCCAATGAAACCGCTTTAAATTATTAGCACGACGCCTTAACCAACTGGGCCAAGGGACCTGTTTCTTGGAGTTTTTGCTCTTCGGCAGGAGGAAAACTCTGTCAGTTTGACCGCTTTCGATATCCTCGAATTCAATGAGGTCTAGGAGAGTCTTGAACGTCTTGTGTTCTTAGACCAAGTGTCAGTCTCTAGTCTCTGAATATATTTGGTCGTCATTATTGAAAGGATTGATGCAACTAGTTTCTGTAGAACTGATTGGATACCCAAATGTTAGTAATACTTACCCATTAGCCAACCTTTAAGACTAAGGGAGTGTGAGAGGACGTCCAATGTTCTTTGGGAAGGCCAAGTTGTATTTGGAAAGCACAATAGTTTACGAAACCCTAGCAGCAATCTGGATATTATTCTGAGGGATCGTCAGCACAGTAAATAAACTTCTATTGGGTGCTTTTTCATGACCATTTATATGCTAAGATTCTCCAGCACAGTTATAATGTCACCATTGCTTCGAAAAGCAGCATATATGGCTATTCTGATATACTCCAATGAATGTTTCTTTCAAAGGAGCTGAGCCTTAAGACAAACATACTGGGACCTCATACTCCTGAGCCGATGGCAGCAACTTTTAGCTGCTGGTTGTTGGTTTTGGCGACAAACTGAAACTGTTTAAAGTGGTAAGTAAAAGTTAAGAACTTCAAAGACACCCCTTGAAATTTGAAATTTGAAATTGGGCTTTCTCACAATCGGAGTAGAATCATCGAACCCTATTCGCTGAATTTAACTAAGACTAGGTACTTGGGGGCGGCCTCACAAAGTCCTAGTCTAGGTCTTCTCTAGGTCGATGGATTTCTATAGTAGATCCTAGATTTCCAGACCTGTCTTCAGTCCCATAATAGTGATATTATACATATATTACGTACGTCGTCACAGACCATCCTAGACCATATAGACTCATCATCAAGGACTACCCCAATTCAAAGTTCCAGTCTCTCAACCCGCGCCGGCTCAGACGTCGAGACCAGACCAGGGCCTTAGCCCTTTAGTCCGCTCAGGATCGACTCAGACTCAGCCAGACCAGTCTCCAGGGCCTTAGCCCTTTAGTCCGCTTTTGATAATATCGACCTAGACACTGTCTGGACTCTGGACTAGAGTAGACTAGGTAGTATCCACCTAGGCCTAGACTAGCTGCTTACCAGCAGGCCTAGATCGAGAAGTAACACAAGTACTAGACCAATTCTGTTTATTCCGCGGCACACCGCGGTCTCAGTTACCCTCCGCCAGGTGCTGATTGGGATCAAGAAAGCATTGATGTTAATGATTTGACGTGCGCTGTTAAAACAAAGGACAGAACCCACGTACCTCAAGAGAACCAAAAAGATCCATCAACAATGACCGAGCTTATGGCATCCAAAGAGGAGATCAACACGATCTTCAGCAACTTGCAAAAAGATCCAACAAACAAAGTGTGTTTTGATTGTGATGCGAAGAACCCAACCTGGACCTCTGTGCCTTTTGGTGTGATGTTATGTCTTGAGTGCTCTGCTGTTCATAGAAACCTTGGTGTGCACGTTACATTCGTCAAGTCTTCGAACTTGGATAAATGGTCTCAAAAGCAATTGAGAAGATTCAAATTAGGTGGGAACCAAAAGGCCAAAGAATATTTCTTAAAAAATGGTGGATCAAGATACCTTGCTAAGAATGGTGATTCAAGTGCCAAATATAACTCCAAGGTCGCTTTAAATTACAAGGCTCATTTGGACCACAAAGTTGCCAAAGACGAAGTGTTATTCCCAGAATCCGTGAACTTGGACAACATTCTTGATGCATCTTCCACTTCTTCATTAGCTGGTGATGAATCGAAATCTGGTAGCACAGATGATTTTTTCGCCAACTGGGAAAAGAAACCTTTAAACCAAACCCCATCTCCATCTATATCAAGACCTTTGACTCCAAATAATGGATCAACTTCAAGCTTGGCCAGCTCTTCACAACAAAAGAAACCATCCACCATATTGAGAAAATCCACTACATCTACAGCCAACAAAAAGACTAGTATCTTATCAGGTCCTAGAAAATCTAAATTGGGTGCTAAAAAAGTTACCAATGAAGTTGATTTTGAAGCAGCTGAAAGAGAAGCCAAGAAGGAGGCTGAAGAAACTGCCAAACTAGGTTATAATCCAAACAAACAAGATGAACAAACAATCAGCACTATAAAACCTAAGACCACTACAAGTTTCGGTTCTGAACAACCAAAATATGAGGAAAATACTACATTCAAACAACCAAGTGTCTCTAGCACTTCCAATACTAGAAAGGATTCTGTGGATAAAGTTACACCAAGTTTTGCCAAATTAGGTTTTGGTATGACCAATAACGATGCAGCTGAACAACTCCAAAAGCAAAAAATTGCCAATCAACCAAAATACACTGGCGATGTTGCCAATAAATATGGTAATCAAAAGGGGATTTCATCAGATCAATTCTTTGGAAGAGCCTCATACGATGTTAATGCTCAACAAGAGGCCCACACGAAATTACAAGCTTTCAACAACTCATCTGCCATTTCATCATCAAGTTATTTCGGTGAAGATGAATCACAAGCTGGTCAATCCGGTAACATGGGTGGTGTTGGTAACAACAATGATTTCGCCAAATTTACTAATCAAACCGGTGATGATTTGGCCGTTTTGAAAGATGCTTTAGAACAAGGTGCTACTAAACTAGGAGGCTACCTACGTGATTATCTACGTAACTAAGAGTACAGAAGACGATCTGGTGTTAATCATGTATAGATATTGAATTTTGTGGTATTTTGTTTAATTTATATTGAAGTTGTAGATTCCGCAATCGGAATATTTCCTAATGCGGGAGATTTACCTTTTTTTATCACACGATAATAAGCATTAATTTATTTACCAAAAGCTCCTCATGAACCGAACAATCAGAGAAGGAACTCACCGTACAAGAGCCTTAAGAAATGTCCTCAGTTGCTGTTGTTGGTGCTGGTCTTGTGGGCTGTTTGGCTGCTCTGGGCCTGTCGAAAAAGGGCTACGAAGTCACATTGTTTGAATTGAGAGATGGTAAGTGGAAGGTATTCAGTAATTGATTTATACCATTGCTAACAATGATCAGATCCAAGGAAATCCCAGAATAAGAACTTGAGAAGTATCAATCTTGCCGTTTCCAATCGTGGTATCAACGCTTTGAAATATGTTGATCCGAAATTGGCTGAATCTATTGTTTTCAAAGTCATCCCGATGCATGGTCGTATGATTCATGATCTGTCAGGCGAACAGCACAGTCAACAGTATGGACTTACGGGGAAAGAAGCTATCAATTCAATTGATAGAGCCTTCTTAAATGAATTGTTATTGACAGAAGTTGAAAACTCGGGTATCACAATCAAGTTTAACCATAAACTAACATCTTTGAAATTTGCAAATGATAAATCAGTGTTAGGTTTTGCCAATGATGATGGTAACGAACATGTTTTCGATTTCATGATTGGTGCTGATGGTACATTTTCAAAGACCAGGCAACTATTACAAAAATTTATAAGGATGGATTACACTCAGGAATACATTGATTGTGCATATTTGGAATTATCTATTCCTGCAGGTACCAAAGGTGAATATCTGTTGAACAAGAACCACTTACACATCTGGCCAAGGGATAAATTCATGTTGATTGCATTGGCAAATCTCGATGGGTCATTCACTTCGACATTCTTCGCTCCATGGGATGTAATGGAGAGTTTAGACAATGATGAAGAGATTCTCCAATTCTTCAACAGATATTTCAAAGATGCCATTGGCCTGATCGGCCAAGATAAATTACTCTATGCTTTCAAGAACCATCCGAGAGGTAAATTGTTGACACTTAACTGTAAGCCTTATCATTACCAAGGGAAAGCCATCTTGATTGGTGATGCGGCACATTCAATGGTTCCATTCTATGGACAGGGGATGAACTGCGGGTTTGAAGACGTTTTCGTTTTGTTGCAGCTACTGGAATCTGAGTCTTCCACAGAGGCTGCATTCGACAAATACAGTGAAACAAGATATAAAGACCTTGCTGCTATTATCCAACTGGCTAAGGAGAACTATAAAGAAATGTCACACAAGGTGAACTCAAAGCTGTTCTTATTCAAAAAACAAGTCGACTTCTTGCTGACACGACTTTTAAAAGACAGGTGGTTACCATTGTACACCATGGTCTCTTTCAGAAGTGATATTCCATATTCCAAAGCCATTGAGATTCGTGAAAGACAAGACACAATCTTGAAGTATATCAACAACGTCTGTGCTGGTGCTGTGATCCTCGGAGCCATCAAACTCTACAAGCATCTCACCAAGAACTGAACATATTCCTGTACAAAAAAATTTAGTCAATAAATTAGCTCAATATTTGATAATTAATTAACAATTTATTGCGTAGTTTATTATAGAAGTGCCCATAACAAAAAACAGCCCGCGAACACGTTCTGCAAAATTGCTCCCAAAATGGATGATCAAGCGCTTCAAAAGCCCAGCGCTTTCAGCTGATAATTCCAAAGAAACTCCACAAACAACAACGAAACTTATAGGCCGCTTTTTTGCTGGGAATTGTCAGCATGGCAAATCTGGATAACGAGGCAGCTGCCCAGCCGCAGGAGGGACCAGCTGGCGGGAATGTCGCTGCTACCGCCGGGGCTGGTACGGAGCCTACAGCGGTGAATACGTTTGGGCCTATGAACTCTGAGATAAGACATGGCTTTGAGATGGACCAGCAGTATATGGAGCTTCTGGCGAACAATTTCTTTCTGTATTTCGACGACAAGAGACACCACACGAATGGGAACCCAATTACTCCCGAGGAGAAGAAAGCCAAGTACGATTATTATCAACCGATCAATGATTGGAAAATCATGAAAGATAGACAGAAAACCGTCAGTGCTGCTATTGTGCTATGTCTGAACATTGGTGTTGACCCTCCAGATGTGATAAAGACACATCCTTGTGCCAAAACGGAAGCTTGGGTTGATCCAGTGTCTTTCAATGATACGAAAAAGGCAATTGAAGCTATAGGGAAGAACTTGCAAACTCAATATGAAACATTGTCCTTGAGAACGAGGTATAAGCAATCATTAGACCCATGTGTGGAGGATGTCAAGAGATTCTGTAACTCTTTGAGAAGAAATGCTCGTGATGAACGTATCTTGTTCCATTATAACGGCCATGGTGTGCCTCAACCCACACAAAGTGGTGAGATATGGGTCTTTAACAGGGGTTACACTCAGTATATCCCGGTTTCGCTTTATGATCTACAAACATGGCTAGGTGCGCCTTGTATCTATGTCTATGATTGTAACAGTGCTGGTAACATTGTTACAAATTTCAAGAAATTTGTTCAAAAGAGAATTGATGATGATAATGATGGGAACCATGACAATCAGGCACCTTCACCCACAGCAGCTTATATCGATTGTATCCAGTTGGCTGCTTGCAGATCTAATGAACTATTGCCTATGGACCCAGACCTACCTGCTGATTTATTCACTTGTTGTTTAACATGTCCTATTGAGATCAGTATAAGGTGGTTTATCATGCAATCACCAATTAAAAAATCATATTATGGTCCTCTATTAGACGCTGCTAAAAACAATCCAAATGGGAACATTGTGATACCTGGTAAATTAACCGACCGTCGTACTCCACTTGGTGAATTGAATTGGATCTTCACTGCTATCACTGACACAATTGCGTGGACATCGTTACCAAGACCACTTTTCAAAAGACTCTTTAGACAAGATTTGATGGTGGCGGCATTGTTTAGAAACTTTCTTTTAGCAAAGAGAATCATGCCTTCATACTCATGTCACCCAATCTCAGATCCTCCTCTACCTGATATACAAAACCACTCTATGTGGGAATCTTGGGACCTTGCCATTGACCAAGTCCTGACCCAATTGTTGAAAAACTTGGATAATGAACCTTCAAGTTTAGTTTCACATCTGGAATCACCACTCTCATCAACAAGTTTGAATACAATGAACACAACATCTAATGGAACAATGACTACTAATGAATCGACACAATTGAACGGAAACGCCTCACAACAGCAACAGGCTCAACAGGTATCAACTACAACCAATTCTACAACTCCACTCACCCCAGGAAGTGAAAACATTAGCAATTACCAACATTCAACATTCTTTGAACAGCATTTGACAGCTTTTGAACTTTGGTTGAAGTATGGGTCTTCAACAAGACAACCACCAGAACAGCTTCCAATTGTTCTTCAAGTGTTACTGTCACAGGTCCATCGTGTTCGTGCATTAGTACTGTTATCAAACTTTTTAGATTTGGGACCATGGGCAGTTTATTTGGCATTGTCAATTGGTATTTTCCCCTACGTGTTGAAATTGTTGCAGAGTCCAGCACCTGATTTGAAACCGGTCTTGATTTTCATCTGGGCTAGAATTATGGCCGTTGACTATAAGAACACACAACAAGAACTTATTAAGGACAAAGGTTACAATTATTTCCTCCAAATTTTGAATCCAAAAGACGTTGTGAGTGGTAACACTATAAACAGTGACCATAAAGCTTTGTGTGCTCTAATATTGAGTCTATTTGTTAAAGGTTTCAAAAATGGACAAAAATTGTGTTTCAGTCCACAATTAATTGATAAATTATTGCAATACATTGAAACTTCTGATAACCCTTTACTTCGTCAATGGTGTGTCTTGTTAATATCTCAATTATGGGATCACAACTTTGATGCCAAATGGCTAAGTTACAAAGAAGGTTTTGTTAGTAAATTATTGCAACAGGTTAATGATCCAATCCCTGAAGTGAGAACGTCTGTTATTACTGCTTTCACAAACTTTTTACCAGATGAAATTGAAGAGCAAGAGATCAAAGATGAAACGAACATCATCATGACAGTGCTCTCACTGTCCAATGATGCAAGCCCTATAGTCAGAAAGGAAATCATCATTTTCATTTCGAAGATTGTGAAAAGACATATTGGCAACTTTATTGTGTTGGCATTTTACGAGTTGTACAATGAGATATCAACGATATTGGAACTTGACTTGAATCATGATGACGACCACAACAAACAGATTGGCTATGGTAGTAGTTACCATATTATTTGGAAAACTTTGTTGGTCTTTGCATGTGATGGGCACGAAGAGAATAAAGTATTTGCCGAAAAGATCATTGATTTCGTTATATTCAAGTTGAAGGAAAGTCCATTACAAGAAACAGTAGAGGAAATGGAAACTTTGTTGCTGCAGAGAAACATAAACTCACATCCAAACAAATTTGATCAGCAACAGCAACAGCAACAAATTTTGCCTAAACCGGTCAAGCTGAATGGAACTAATCAGAAGGAAGCCGGGTTTTTGGAACAACAGAGATCTGTTTCCACTAGAAGTCCTTCTAAGTCAAAAGAGGGCTCGTCATTCTTGAAAAGAACGTTGTCATTATCCAATATTTGGAGAACTTTAGGTTGGGAGCAAGATGATGATAATTCAAGCCGTGGTAATAAAGGTAAGAGACATGGGGGAGCAGGCGCGGACTCTACTCAATACTTGTCAACCCCTTATGGTGTCAATGCTAAACCGAAAACGCTTAGATTTGATGCTACAGCATTTGAAAATGAGCTTATTGAAATGCCACTTGAGTCCAAATTCTTCGAATACAGCATGGAGTATTTCCAAGAGCCACAAATGCGTAAAAATGAAGTTGATGAGCCAGGAAGTTTAGAGTATACTCAGAGAATTTGGAGAAGAAATAGAAATGAATCTATTATCAATGAGACACAACCTCAAAAAAACCTTTCGCTAAGAGGTGACTGGAAGACTAATGTTGGTGTTTTAAACAACAAGACTCAACCAAGAATCTTGAAATTTTCCCAATTTGAAAATTATCTGATCAGTTCTGACGATCGTGATAACATCACTGTTTTCGACTGGGAACAACGCAGTCAATTGGCCAGATTCTCCAATGGGAATCCATTTGGGACTAAGATTACAGATTTGAAATTGCTCAACGAGGACGATTTGCCTTTGTTATTGACAGGTTCATCGGATGGTATAGTGAAGATTTACAAAGACTTTCATTCTATTGAAGATTCCAGACTAGTCACATCATGGAGAGGGTTGACCGATTTGTTGCTGACACCTAGATCCACTGGGCTATTAACAGAATGGCAACAAAGTAGAGGTTCACTTTTAGCTACTGGTGATGTGAAAACGATTAGAATTTGGGATGCACCAAGAGAACTATGTGTTGTTGATATACCAGCCAGATCTTCTAGTTCTATTACATCATTGACATCGGATCAAGTTGCAGGTAACATTTTCGTTTGTGGGTTTGGTGATGGTAGTATTAGAGTTTATGATCGTCGTTTAGATCCAAGAGACTCTATGGTCAAGTTGTGGAAGAACACTAATAGTGGTGCTGGTAATCCAGAAAGATCATGGATCACTAATGTTGCGATGCAAAGAGGAGGCTATAGAGAGTTGGTCAGTGGTGCCTCGAATTCACTTGTTAATCTTTGGGATATCAGATTGGATGAGCCAGTTGTTTCATTCACGAGTCATGAGAAGACAATGACCAATTTGGAAATTCATGAACATGCACCAATCATTATCACAGGTTCACGTATGGTTAAAATCTGGACTACAAATGGTGATTTAATAAGCAATTTGAAAAACCCAGGCAATAACAATACACTGTTACAAAACAGAACACCATACATTTCATCGTTATCGTTACACCCACATAGGATGATGTTTGCCACGAATAATTCACATGATCCTTACATCAGTATTTATAAATGCACAGAGACCAACCCAGAATATTACTGAATAATTTGGGGTGTATATATATATTATGAAATTTTCATCTTTATTTATGCAAAAGCAACAGACTTCTTTTTAGGTTTTGTAGATTCCACCACGTCTTCAGGTTTAGGATTTGCCAAAAGTTTAGCTCTTTTTCTTCTATCACTTCTGGCTTTTGTTGCCTTGTTTTTAATCTCTTGTTTCTTATCTTCTAATTTATCTTTCTTTGCAGCTTCTTTTTGTTCAATTTCCTTTCTCTTCAACTCTCTTAGTTCTTCCAATTTTTGAGCTTTTTCTAATTTGGAGTAGTCTCTCTTCTCATCCTTAAGTATAACTTCGTTGATAATTCTATTTATTTGAGTTGGTTCATCTGGATTTTCATTAACGAATTTTTTACCTTTTTTACCTCTTGATCTCTTAACACCTGGCACGATTGCTCTGTTCAAAACAGGTAGATCCAGATCTTTTTCGTCATATTGTTTTGGTTGTGTCTTTTTACCATATAGCCTTAGCTTTAGTTGTTCCTTCTTGACAGAGCTTTTACTTGGTTTTTTGAATTTGGACTTTTCTTGTAAATTTGAAGTGAATCCTAGTCTATTTCTTGCCTCGGAGTCTTTGAACACTTCAGAGTCGATGCTTCTGGATTTGTTTTGGGTGGCATTTCTCTTTGCAGTTTTGGATTGTCTTGGAGCCATTTTGTATCTTGTTTGTTTGCTGGAATGGTTTCCTCAGCTCATCTCATCGCATCGCTAAGACTTCTTTATGTGAAATAAATTTTTAGGTATGTGATCTAAGCGCAGAACGCATTCGCGAGGGTATAAAGAGATGAGGTTACCCTCTGTTGATCTCACTATAGACCATGAGCTGATAATCCCACAGTGAGTTTATTCCAGAGATCGTAGACAGTTTGTAGTTGGAGTAAAGGTGGATTCTATGTGGTGGATATGTATCAAAGAATAGGTAATCATTAAAGCTTCGTTTAATGTACCGAATTTACGTTGAACAATTCTACA
Source organism: Hansenula queroliae (assembly GCA_030674255.1). NCBI lineage: Eukaryota > Fungi > Ascomycota > Saccharomycetes > Phaffomycetales > Wickerhamomycetaceae > Hansenula > Hansenula queroliae. The sequence continues at coordinate 8,115 of JAJLXP010000155.1, read as the reverse complement.
AAGAAATGTAAGCATATTAACATATATATTTAACCCTCTGTTCAACAAAAGTGATCATATATGGCTCCAAAGTACAATGGATCAGATGTTCATGCATTAATGTTGCTTATCTGCGATCAACTTGTTGAATCTCTTGATAACTGGGAAACCTTCAACCAAGTGCATGGCGAACCATTTGAATTTAGCAGCACATGGCACTCTGTACTCTTTCAATTTTGGAGCCATGATGAAGATGATCTCTGCAGCATGGGCAACAAGCATGGCGCCATCAATTTTCAAACCATGTTTAATGATCCAATTGAATCTTGATGGGTTGATCAATTTGGCAACGTATTGATTTTGCAACACGGAAGGGTAGAAATAAGCAATTGCTGGAATGTATACGGAAACTGTGAATAAGGCACTACCAAAAGATGGCAAGACAACATCGGTCAATTGGAAATGAGAATAACCTCTTTGCTTAGCAGCGAATTTAGCCATTTCCACCAATTTAACTCTAGCATCTGATAAAGAGTTTAAAGGTGGATCGAACGGGATGATCTTGGAATCTTTGGTACCGTTTTGCTTGTATGAGATAGTCATGTTGTCCAAAGTGATATCAGTCATCTCGATATCAGTGACAGACTTGTCAATGGTGACTTTACCAAAGACAGCGAGGTAATCTTCGACGGATAACCCGTGGTCTTTGTTCATGTGTCCAATGATTCTTGCTTCAGCCATTGTTGATCCTTTTCTTTTGATTGTTTTCGTTCTTGTTGTATAGTACTCTGATGTCGATCCTAAGTTGAATTAATTCGGTGGAATTTGCGGTTCTTTATAGTCGAATCCCGCTTATTAATTTGTCCACTCGTTGAAAAGCGGACCTAAGGCTTTATCGGAGAATGTCTTAATTTCTTACTAGATTTATATTAATTACAAGCAAATTATTACTATGATATTTTGTGTATTGAGATTCGACGGGTCGTATTATATTTATAGCTCACTGGCTCTTTCTTTGACGAGCTGGTTGAATCTCTTGATGGCAGGGTACCCTTCCAACAGGGCGAAGACGTACCACTCCATGGAGAAATCAATTGGAACTCTGTACTTGAACAACTTTGGTCTGAGTATGAGAAGGGCTTCCAATGCATGTACAACAAATGTTAGGATGAAGATATTGTAGGAGTTTTTCACCAGGAATGCAACAAGAGGTTCAGGTATCACTGAGTAGACGTAATGGTTTTGCAAGATGGATGGGAAATAATGGGTAAAGAATGGTAAAAAGACTAATGCAATGAACAAGAGGTTTAGCACAGTTGGATATTTAACATCAGCGACTTGGAAACTGGCAAATCCACGCTTCTTAGCTGCAACTTTAGCCATTTCCAAGATCTTATCATGAACATCATCGATTCTCTTCAAAGTAGGTTCAAATGGAATTGGTTTTTCAATGGTGAAATCCAAATCATCATGTGTAAATGTGATAACCATGTGGTCAAGAGCAACATGGACCAACTTGATGTTGCTGATCTTGTTGTTGATCACGACGTTCCCATACACATTGAGACAGTCTTCAATAGCAAGACAGTGTTCCTGGTTAAGACGACTTTTAATCTGCACTTCACTCATATTCAATTTATCTTTATTCTTCTCCTCCTTTGGATCTTGTTTTGATGGTGGAAGATAACGACGATGATTGATATCATTTGAGGTTTTTTTTGTTGGGTATTAAATTTTAATTAATCATTTCTCGGGGTTTATTATGGTGTCGCTTTTTGCACTCACGAGATGACAGAAACGGGGCTTTTGACACAATTTTCATTGGTATTTCAGCAGATGAAGTTTATTATTGCTCGTAATAATGGATATGTGTGTTTATAGAGCTATTTTATGGCTTGCAAATCTCACTCGTAGCACATCTGGAAGTGGAGATACGGTGATGAGTCTATCGCAAGAGTATTAGATCTTGAATAAGAACACCAAAAAACCACTGAAATCACAGGAAAAGAGACTGAATTACCATACAAGCGACACTCGAAAGCATGATAGTAATGTCATTTCCATCAATCTGAGCTATTGAGCTCGATTTAATAGCCCAAATACGTCTTTTACCACATATAAAGCTCCCCATCTCTACACCCAGTGGAGCTACAGACACAAAATCAGCACGAAAAGAAAGCTTAAGATCTACACTACTAATAGAGCACAGTAACACGTCCCATCACCACACAAATTCCCTTCTAAAATCCCCCATTTTGCAATACGCTCACTATTTTGTCACGTGACGGGAGCGCTAAAATTTCCGTCTTTTTTGGGAACGCGTTTTTGTAAAAAAAAATACGCTGTGAATTCAGAATTTGAGCCATTGCAACTTGAGCTTTTACCAAGTCTCGTGTCCATTTCGTCGTCACAAGCTGCTCTTCAGATCCTATCCACTGCGCGTGCTATCAGAGTTACAGCTAAGTAGTACACTGGTCCGCTTGAACCACGAGAAACAACGGAGAAAAAGGGATAAGGATTCACCACATTACCATCATTCTTTAGCTGGTCTAGAAACATCCATCCAATTTTGCATCAATCATTCAATAAATCAATCATCGTCACATTCATACAGCATGCCCTTAGAGTCACAGCAGGTCCCTGTCATCAAGATCCAGGATGAGAACGCCATCCAGACAAACAATCGCGTAACAAGGTCCAAGACGCTTTCCATACTGGACTCAAACACAAATAGCACAAAGCAACAACAACAGCTTAAAAGAACTGCATTGACAAACGTTACCAACTCATCCACGTCGAGTAAAGCTATAACAAGGAGACAAGCTGCAAAGCAAAGCCAGCAGCAGATCCAAGAGTCTGAGATTCCAATCATTGTCGAAGAAAAAGAACCAATACTCGAGGAATGTGATGAAAGTAAAGAACATGAAAGAACACACTTGAAAAGACCTGCCTCCACAGACGTTGGTGATCTAAAGCAACAAACTACAAACAACTCACAACAACAGCCCGATTTGAAAAAAGCCAAGATAGAGTACGAGTGGAAAGACCTTGACGCTGACGATATCGATGACCCTTTGATGGTAAGCGAATACGTTGACGATATCTTTGAATATTTGAGTAAATTGGAGTTGGAAACTTTACCCGATGCCAACTACTTGACATGGCAAAAGAATTTAAAACCAAAGATGAGATCCATCTTAGTCGATTGGATAGTGGAAGTGCACTTAAGATTCAGATTGTTACCGGAAACTCTATTCTTAGCAATCAATATAATGGATAGATTCATGTCTAAGGAAACAGTGGAGGTGGACAAATTACAACTATTAGCCACTGGCTCTTTGTTCATCGCTGCTAAATACGAAGAAGTTTACAGTCCAAGTGTGAAAAACTACTCTTATGTTACCGATGGTGGCTATACAGAGGAAGAGATCTTGGAAGCTGAAAGATTCATATTACAATCCCTAGGGTTCAACTTGAGCTATCCAAATCCTATGAACTTCTTGAGAAGAATCTCCAAGGCTGATGATTACGATATTCAAACCAGAACTATTGGGAAATATTTGTTAGAAGTTACGATAATGGATCATAGATTTGTCGGGTTTAAACCTTCATTATGTGCTGCTGCTGCTATGTACGTTTCAAGAAGAATGCTAGGGAGACCTGAATGGGATGGGACTTTGATACATTACTCTGGTGGGTATCAGAAAAAGGATTTCAAAAATGCTGTTGAACTAATAATGGATTATTTAACTCAACCTGTTGTCCACGAAGAGTTTTTCAAGAAGTATGCTTCAAAGAAGTTTATGAAGTCATCGATACTGGCGAGACAATGGGCTAAAAAGATTGAGTCTGAATGCATCAACATAATGGAAGATGAATGATACTAACCCGCATAAAAAAATTGATACGTTGTCAACGTCTACAACTATAAGTGATACCCTTCCTCCTAATTTCCCCCAATACCAAACACACATGCATACCTACAATCATGATGTCTTATTTTCTCTGTGGCAGGACTCCTCCAATTTTGCTTCAATTGGGAGGTTTTTATTGCTCCATACGTTTCAATGATATATCTCTAAGACTGAAATGCTCATGTTTTAATGATTACTAGATGCATACACCATGCAATTGTAGACAATTGACATCACGTATTTTGATCTTGTGCCATGGTAGCATACATACGGTCCACCCCTCGTGCGATCTGGAATTAAGCAGTATGAGTTCATGTTGTCAATTTAACGAATTCAGTTTAATTAAACCCAGAGATTTCAGTCAAGATTGTTCCATATTGTTTATACATTGGCGCAATTATTTCCCCAATAGGAAACTAGTCAACATTGCGACACATCACAGCGCCATTTTATTGCGAAAGAGATATGAATTAGTACTAGGCAACAGGGCGTAAAAGTGGTTACAAAGCAGTGGATTTTTAATGGTTTGAAGAGAGTCAATCATCTCTTTAAAGACCCTTCTGATCACTTTCAAACAATCCTTTCATCAGACTCAATGTGATGAGTTCATGGATACGATTTGTAGATTTTGCGCCAAAATGTCCATTTCCGGAAATCGCACTGCTGCAAAAGTGCGCCAAACGTTGCCAATTACTTCCCGATCCGGTGTTTATTATTGTTATGAAACTTCCCGATTCGGTATTGCAACAACATTGGTATACACATAACTCGATATTTTTTTTTTACTTAGTTTAAACAGTTTCAGATCAAGGGCCAAAAACTTGGAAAGCCTCATATACCTGCTGGAATCTTAGCAATTCAGTTTCTTCATATGAATTGAGCTGATTTCTTCCCTTGTCTTCATCCTCCTAGCTTCCACTACAGTCTCTATCACTTCACCATCACTTCGTTCTCTTTCTCTGCATTCTCAAGTATACATCTACCCACACACACTCCCTCTCTACAAAGTGAAAGAAACAATATGGATCACTTCACTAGCCGCATAACTATCCACGATGAGAACAAGATCGAATCACAAGCAAGATTAACCAAGAATAAAGTGTCCAATGTTCAAACCAAATCAAATATACCCGTCAGAAGAAATGCTCTTTCTAACGTTACCAATACCAAACTGGGACCAGGTGCTGGTGCTAAACCTGTCACAAGTAAGCCACAGGTGAGCCATCAGCAAAGAGAATCATCTGCTGAAGTATTGGAGCAATCTCAAACTACTAGATCTGCTATGAAGAGAAATGCAAGTTCTTACAGTATAGATAACAATTCCAGTATTTTAAAGAAATCTAAAAAGATTGAATATGAATGGGAAGATTTGGATGAGGAGGATTTCGATGATCCATTGATGGTCAGTGAATACGTTGTGGAGATCTTTGAATACTTGTATCAATTAGAGATCAAGACTCTACCTATGCATGATTACATTGTGAAACAAACATATATAACTGCCAACATGAGAGATCAATTGGTTGATTGGATGAATGAGGTCCATTTAAAATTCAAACTTTTACCAGAGACTTTGTTTGTCTCGATCAATCTTATGGATAGATTCCTCTCTAGAGAAATTGTTCAAATTGATAGATTACAATTGTTGGGCACAGCATGTATGTTTATTGCATCGAAATACGAAGAAATCTATTCACCAAGTGTTACAAATTTTGCCAATGAAAGTGGATCCACAGTGGATGATATCCTGGCTGCTGAGAAATTTATATTGGAGATCTTGAACTTCGATATAAGTTATCCAAATCCAATGAACTTCTTGAGAAGAATCTCCAAAGCTGATGATTATGATATCCACTCAAGAACAATTGGTAAATATTTCATGGAGATTGCCATCATGGACCATCATTTCATTGGTATCAAACCTTCGGTTTGTGCAGCTGCCTCGATCTATCTTGCTAGAAAGATGTTGGGTAAAGACGAATGGAATGGTAACTTGATCCACTATTCAGGTGAAGTTTTCGAAAAAGATTTAGAACCAGTTGTCCAATTATACTTGAAATACCTTGTGGGACCAGTTATTCATGAGGAATTCTTCAAAAAATACGCCTCACGAAGATTTATGAAGGCTTCAATCATTGCAAGACAATGGGCAAAGGATTTGGTTAAAACCGGTGCCGTTGTCCTATAAAGACAGATTCCCATATATATACCGTGTACGATACCCCCTTCATCCGTTTTCACAAAAGAGAGAGAGAGACGATCAAGTTGCCAATGGTTTATTTGTAATTTCGCTTCTTCATTTTTTACAACTTTGTTTGTGCTTTTTATTTGTATCAATATTAATGAAAGTAATACCCATTTTGTTTATGAACCGAAATTGTAGATTTTATTATCTGGATCTATTGATCTGTATTGAACTCATTGTTCTGTTCCCATATAGGCTTGTTCTTCTCTATGGAGACCAACACATTATACTCTTGAATCTTACTGACTTGGAGATATCTATCGTACAGCTCAAAGCCAGTCATATTATCCATGGCAGCCTTCGCATCCTCTATATCTTGGTACTGTATATCTATGTAATTGTTGTGTTTATTGATTGATATTATATTTCCGAATGATAGGAAGAGGGAATAAATAACCTCCTCAGTGGCCTCCTTGGGAAGATTTGCTGGTATTTTGAGTTAGTGACATGTCCTGTGGCTCATAATTGCAGTCAATCCACTTACAAACCCGGACTGATGAACTCATTGCTGACGACGAACGTGCTTTGTCGTAATACATTTCAAGTATATTAATCGAATGTGAATTTTACATGGCGCGCTTATAATCGGCGATTTTCATTTGCGTGTACTTACCGCTTAATTTCTGCTTATGTAATCACATAGACTCTCAGACCTCAGACTGGTCAAATATAATTAATTATTAGTTATTAATTATTACAATATATTAAGCCGATAACGTTTCTTATGCTTTGGTATCGTTAGCTGTTACACGAATTGGGCTTGACGCGACGTATAAATTAATTGTACATATTATTATAGATCGACAGGATCTCATATATACACAGGGCATCGTACTCGAGCTGTATACCAAACAAATTAGATGAACTCTCTCATGATCAATATATATATATATATAACTGCTTCCAAACGTAATAACATGTGGCCATGTGCACATAAAGAAAGAGTTCTATACATTTCCATAGATAAATGATCACTTAATTAGTCTATTGCATCATTTATATGGTCCCAAGCACGACAAATCAATTACCAGTCCAAGTTCCCATCACCAGTAACCACAACAGGAGCTCTACTAGGGACTTTGATCTTAAACTTTTTATCCAAGCTCTTGTAGGTGGCAAGTCCCTCATTGACAGACTCCTCTTTTTTAACTTTCCACTTAGTGGTGCCCAGCATTTCATCCAACTCATCTTCTGGTGGAAGCTTCAACCAAATTTGACCATCATCTTCTTTGATCTCGAATAAGGCAACTGATAGACTATCATCATTCTTGCAAGACCCAGATGTTGGTTTATCTTGATCTATGACATAATTTCTCTTGTGTAAGGGACATGAGATATAAACGTTGTCATTTTCATCAGTAGACAAAATACCTTGCGATAAAACAAAAGCCCTCTTGTGACCACACATGTTTTGAGAGGCATACAACTTACCTCTTAATCTGAACAGAGCCAGCTGAGTATCAGAGATCAAGACTGTAGTGGAAGAGCCAGCCTCCTTCTCTGGCAATTCAGAAGATGGACAGATAGCTTTCCAAGATGTTGAAGACCATTTGATGCCCTTGAAATCATTTCTCTCCACTTTATCATTCTGGGGCCAGTCAGCAGGACGTCTTTGACCACGCTCTCTGATCACTTCAACAGTTTCTTGTGTCACATCAGTATTGGCAAATTGTTTGAAGATCTGTTTATCAGTTTTGTCAACAGCTTTCTCCCATTCATCAAAATAATGACCAACCAATTCATTCATCTGATCCTCCAGCTCTTTACAGATCCCCAGCTTATCAAACACAACAACGTCTCTCAAGTATGAAATACCACCTTCCAAGCTTTCTAGCCATCTAGCAGTTCTCTGTAGCCTATCTGCAGTTCTGAAATAAAACATGAGGTATCTATCAAGCAATGGAATAACCTGATCTGGTGGAACATCGGCCTTGAGTAACTGTGCATGTGCTGGCTTCATACCACCATTACCACCGA
>JAJLXP010000154.1:0-22601 GCA_030674255.1 Hansenula queroliae | reverse complement strand
TTGGAAGACACAATAACAAATGAACAAAGAGGCTAACCAGAAGATAACAAGAGGGAAATATGAAGACACGCCATATATAATGTAAACGAAGACCCAAGATATAGCAAGTTAAACTATATCGCGAATCCAATTTGCAAGATAAAAGGTAAATAGAACTACAAAATACAGGAAATTAGAATCTAAAAAAAAAAAAAAAAAAGAGAAATCAACAGTATAATCACCGGTGTACGTCGGGGTATAAAAAAACATCTGGTATATGAAACTCTTGTTCAGGTCCATTTTGCTGGTCGTCTTGGTGTTGATCGCTTCGAGAATCATGACAAGGGAACAGAAACTGAGCAATGTGTGCTACAAGTCCAATAGAATAGTCAAGGATTTCTTGAAGTTGGAAAGTGGTGCAGATCAAGAACTCTTGATTGAGACCCAGGAGAAAGTTAAAGAGACATTGGAAGTCATGCAACAAGCCCTAAATGAGTACGAACTGGATCAACTGGCAATCTCATATAACGGTGGTAAAGATTGTCTTGTGATGCTTGTATTATACTTGTCCACCCTTTATGATCATTTCACTCCACAAGAATTAGACAATGTCAAAACCCTCAAGTCAGTTTATATCAACTATGAAAAACAATTCCCCGAACTAATATCATTCATTGACCAATCCACCAAGGAGTATTCATTAAGTCTCACCTCGATAACGATGAATTTGAAAGATGGTTTCACACAATATCTCAGTTCACACCCTCAAGTTAAGGCAATAATAGTCGGCACAAGAAGATCAGACCCCTTCTCCTCGAATTTGAAACATTTCCAACAAACGGATCATGGATGGCCTTCCTTCATGAGAATTCACCCTGTGATAAATTGGCATTTTGACGAGATTTGGTGTTTCCTCAAGACTAATCAGATTGAATATTGTAAACTATATGATCAAGGTTTCACATCTCTGGGAGGTGTGGATACTACGATAAGGAATCCTAACTTGAAACTAGACAATGGTGAATACCTACCAGCTTATAAATTGAGAGGGAATGATACATTAGAGAGAAGTGGAAGAAATGTGAAGAAATGAATACAGTTGCAGTTAAAATACAACCAATCATGTAGCTTCTGTATAAATAGTCATTAATCATTAAAAGTGCTGTCTACATATAAATGAATCTATTATAGCGTTTCTTTTCCCGCTTACTTCACTATGGCCAGACCCTAGGAAGGGTATTAGACTTCTCAACCATTTCACAGCCGACTTTTCGGTAACAACATATATATATCCTTAACACTACAACGAGGCAATTTCAGACTCTTCTAAATCTCTTAACTGGCATTCCCTGGGCTTCTCATTCTATCTCAATGACAAAATTGACCGTGAAATACGCTCAATCAAAACCATCAGGTTCTTTCTGCTTATACTGATTACATAATGTATGACGTAATCACTGCAAAATAAATCCATAGAGAAGTCATCGCTTAATACATAAGAAACTAAGTTGATAATCACCAAATTTGATCAACAAGACAAGCAAAGAACCAGTTAGAATGGACTACCAGAACAGAATCGGTTCCAAGAAAGGTGGTGGTGGTGTTGCCAGTGCCAGTGAAAGCAACGCATACAGAAGAGAGCGTATCAAGAAGCTAGTGTCGTCTTCGATAGATATTGATAACGATCCATACGTCTTCAAGAACCATGTTGGTCTTTTGGAATGTCGTCTTTGCTATACAACCCATAACACACCTGAATCATTCTTGTCACATGCTCAGGGGAGAAAGCATCAGATGAACTTACAGAAAAGATCCTATTTGGAACAGAAATCCATGGATAAATTGAATAATAGAGCTGGTGGTATATCATCTATATCGAATAATAACCAAGGATCAGCGAAGCATGAGACGATAGGGAAACCTGGGTATAAAGTTGTGAAAGTGCGTGATCCGATCTCATTGGAAATTGGATTATTGATAACGGTTAAATATCCAAACCTACTCAAAGAGACCAAACCATATTATAGATTCATGAGTAGTTTTGAACAGAATGTTGACTTGAAAAAAGATTCAAATTACCAATACTTGATTATATCGGGTGAACCGTATGATAATATTGCATTCAAAATACCCTCAAAGGAGATATACAAGAGTGATGATGACAATGAGGAAAATAGTGAGAAGTTTTGGACTTTTTGGGATAAGGACACTAGTGAGTTTTATATTCAATTCTTCTACAAAAATGCTACATAAATAGTATTAGTCTTATTCATATATAAGTCTAAAGATTTAACTTCTTTTCAATCTGGTTCAAGTAGACTTTGAAATGACTGTTCAATCTTTGTATCTCCAAATTCGTTTCATTGTATTCCTTCTTGAAAGAGGTCTCCAGATCATACATCTTCTTCTGTATCGAACTTATATATGCCTTCTTCTTTTGCATATCACGATCATTTAGATTCTTTTCAGAGATTAATGTACCATAAACATCGTGTAACTCTTTAATCTTGGCTTCAAATTCATTGTATTTTTCATCTCTTTGCTGTGTAGTTCTCGCAGTCTTCTCCTCAATGTTTTTAATCTGCCTAGTCAACAATTGAACTCTTCTATTCAAATCATTCAATTTCAAATTCTTCTCCTCGATCGTCTCCTTAAACTGATTCAACTTATTCTTATTACTACTCTCTTTGTTGATCTCCACAGATAGTTCATCCACCAACTTGGAGCAGTTTTTCAAATCCTGTTGTATTATTCCAAATGATTCAATGGTAATGGCTAGTTTCCTTGATCTCAACTCCAAATCCGTTAGCGCCTGTTGATCGCTTTGGAGAGAATTGTTCATATCTTGAATAATCTTGGAAATGATCTCTGGTGATTCAATAATGTAGTTCTTCATCTTCTCCAAGTCCTTCTTAGATTCTAACAAGAGATAGTTATGGTCTTCTAATGATTGGATTAATCTTGATTTTTCGGTCTTATAGTTTAAATGCTCCGTCGTCAAACTTTCTTGTACCTTCTTCAAAGATCTCAACTCTTGCTCCACTTTATGATGATGTTGATGTAATTGATCCAGATTTGTATTTACTTTATTATTATTCTCTTGCAAGGCACTTATCTGCTTTTTGAAATTCTTATTTTCTTCAAGCATTTTCTGGAACTTGTCGAATTTCAAATTGTTTTCTTGCATAATGGCTTCGTTATCATACAAGTGTTCTTCTCTGAAACGAGCAAAATTCACCACAGCACTCAACAACCTCTTAATTCTAGCAGGTTCTGGCTTTGTGAGATCTGTAACCATGAAATCCTGAACACCACAATCAACAAAGAATTTGTAAAGGATCGATTGTAAAGATAACAAGTTCAAAGATTCTTCAAACTCATCACGTTCATCATCATCTTGTAAAATAACCTGTTGTCTGTGTCTGATTCTATTCGGAGACACTGCAAGGAAGATATTGAGCACCTGTTGGAATAGCGACTGGACAAACACCGGTGTTGGCTTGTAAAGATCCTCTTCTGGAGCACTTAGATTGCAACTCTTGAGACATAATGATAATTCTGGAACGTCTAGCAGCGGGAAACGGTCGCTTTTCACTGGTTCGTGGCGACGCACTGAGCTTTGTCTGGACATTTGGTATGAATGTTCTCTATCTGAATAGGTTGTCTGTGTTTATTACTCTGGATCGTCTTTGATTTACTTTGAAAGTTTCGTGTTTATTTGTTTACTGGTAAAAAATCAAAACAAAAACAATGCGGATACTTGATTTCCCAATTAGGAAACAAAAGGGATGAATCACAAAATATTACAATATCTATATCAATATGCTGGGAATTCCCTGTTGAGCTCAATGCTTTTGCCCATTTTCATTTATCATAATTATTGACTGAGATATCTCGTGTTTCAATTCTTTTCGTCCATAGCTCTGTGTTTAATTCCTTTTGCGAGAAAATCCCGGACACTTCCAAATCATTTCGCTTTAAAGATTAACCAACATTGGAAGATTTATACTGGTTAGTTGTTGACTCAAATCATAATAAAAGAGTAAAGAAGATGCTCAGATCAGTGAGAAACACCAGACTATTCAGCACCACGCGTTTTATCAGAAAGGACATTGGTGAAACCAATCTAAGTCCAAAAGTCATCACCGAGAAGAGAGGTGATGGAGAAAAAGAAGTTGTTGTGAAGATTGCCCCTATAGAAAGAGGTAACGAAGACATCGTTAAGAAGAGAGCAAGATTGACATACCAAAGTAGAAAAAGAGGTATCTTGGAAACGGATTTGTTATTGTCGAAATTTGCCAAATTACACTTGAACAACTTCAACATGGAAGAATTGGAAGAATATGATAAGTTATTGGATGAACTTGATTGGGATATTTATTACTGGGCTACAAAGAACTATGATATCACACCATTACCTGATAAATGGAAAGACAGCAAGATTTTGAAAATGTTGCAAGAGTTGAGTGAGAATAAAGAGAGAGAAGTGTTGAGAATGCCAAACTTGTATTAGATATATGAGAACAACACAAAGATGTTAATATGAATAAAAGTACTTGAATATACAATATGAATAGTTATGAACTACAAGAGACTATGTATGGAAAATAGAATATCATTATATTGGGAACATGTGATTGAAGTATACCTCTATACGTATATAAACAAATACTTTAACGAATCACGAACGAACTTGTAAAGGTATATTAAACATCAGCAGCAGCATTTGACTCTTTTGAACCAAATTCAAGCAATAACACATTCACCAACAAGCATATTACCCCAATAAAAATTGTCCTTGTTTTCTTGGGTTTGAGATGGAGCAGCAGAAGCGGAAGTATAGTTTGTTGGTTGCATTTTGGAAGTATATGTTTTGATTTCTAGATCTTTTTGTTTGATACTGGTCTTTCAAAAGTTTGACGGGACTATCAAATAGAGAGTCATGACCTGTTTATATAGTCACCCATGGGCTCTAGCTGTACGGTGTTATGTGTGTAGAGTGTACTTTCCTAATTTGGGATATACAATACGGTGTTTGAAGCATATACATAGATAGAAAAAGACACATGTGTATTCCATACGTGAAACAGTTTCCCACAAATTTCAAAGACAATATGAGGTGGATCTAGTCTGGTTTCACATCCAGTATGTCACTTGTCGTGACACTTGTCTTGAGCCGTAATCTGCAATCCCCAAGAGATCAGAGATGGAGGGCATACTTGACCGAATCCTTGGCTTGAAACACTCTCATGCCGCACTCTACCACCCGAGCCATTGACTTTGTCAGAAGTATTTAGAACCTCAGCTCAATTTAATTACCATACTGATCATACCCACCATATTCAAAATTGTTATTAGGCGTTTTTTGAGAATTTGTGGAAACGGTCTCCAAGTCGTTTTGCTGCTGTGTGCTGGTATTCTCTTTACTGACCAATCCTGCTAGTGGACCGACACCAATTTCACCTAGGACCATTTCGGCACTGGTGTTGTTCAAGTTGATATCGGCCAAGCTGACATTTTTGGCAATACCCAGGTTCTTCAATTTTAGGATAAGCTCAACTTCTTTTCTATTGTTCTCATCAATTTTGTTTTGTAATGATTGTATGTATTCAAGCCCCTTTGTAAGGATTTGGCCCTTGTTTGGTTTCCCATCTTTTGTTCCACTTGATTTATCCTTGTGCTCTTCAAAGAAATCCCCTGGAATCAGTGTATATAGTTCTTGAATCTTTTCATTCATATTATCTCTTCTCTTGCGTTCAATCGTATCGTCATCATCGTCATCGTCAACTCCAGCAGTGCTGCCTCTTTTGCTAATAGCTGATTTTCTTCTCCCCGTGGAGACTTTATGTATCTTGTTACTATTGTCCACTAATGAACCACTATTGTTATATGATTCTGACAATGTAGGCAGAGCTTTTGCCAAAGATTGCTTAATAGGGATTGAACTTGATAACGATTGTGAAATGTAACTGTTATTGTTCAAACTGGAGCCATAACTTGTTGATGGCATTCTCTTGACTTGCACTGTACTGTTATTTCTGGAGACACTTGTACCTGGAACAGCACCTGGAGCAACGCCAATAGAACTAGCAATATTCTGTTGCTGTTGCTGTTGACCAGCATTCTTATCACCACCAAAAGCATTATCAATAGAGCTGAAATCCAGCAGTTCATTCTCGTCAATTGTCGAGTCCGGAATACCAAAATCAGCAATATTGAAGCCCACGCCTCCGTTTTTTTGAGCACCTGGTGCCCCACTGTCGCTGTCTTCAGCTTTGCCTTTCCCAAAATGCAAAAAAGAGTCCATTGTACCGATATCTTCGTTGTTGTTGATGTTTTTGTAGTAGTAAAAGTATCAAAAACCCTCTGTTTTTCTCCTTTAAATTTCGAAACTTCAACAATGGAAAAAAAGCAGCTCCGATAAAGCCAACAGCACACTTTAAAAACCAGTAAACCAGCCATATTCCAAGGCCAGAAACCCGGTATTGCCATGTTCAAATTCCTCAAAAGAGAGCCTCAAATCACAACGTTCAACGACGGCGATGAAATCCGTCTTCCAACGAACTCGTCAGCTTCAATATTCGCTAGATTAAACCCTTTTAAACAACAATCCGTCCAATTACCACTGGACTCTGAAGCTCAACCTGTGCCACCAGTCCCAGTCCAGGCTGACACTGATCCTGCTGGTCTTTTTGAATTTTCGAGATGGGACAGACTCGTCCTTTTCGCTGTCTCAATGGGTGGTGCCCTGTCATGCTGGATCGTTTGTTTCCTACTATTCCCAGTGCTCTCATTGAAACCACGTAAATTCGCCATCCTGTGGTCTTTGGGATCCATTTTGTTCATATTCAGTTTCAGTGCAATGCACGGGTTCCAACAATACTTGATCTATTTGTTTTCGAAGGAGAGATTGTGGTTCACGTTGACTTTCACAGCGAGTATTATTGTTACCTTGTTGGCAAGTCTTTGGCTACATAGTTCACTATTGGCTATTATCGCATGTGTCACACAGCTGGTTTGTGCATTTGTATATACAATTAGTTACTTCCCCTATGGACGCAGTGGTCTAAGATTAGCCTCGAATGTGGCCATCGTCCAAGCTGATAACTGGATAAACTCATAATAACCTAAATATAATTACTTGAACGATTTTAGCTTGCAGTAAGGTGGTAGATTCTCGACAGCTAAATAAGATATATACTCCAATATACAAGATCGATAGCTAAAGTTGATTATGATCTAGGCGTCTATGTAGTTAATGTGAATTGATATTTCACCCAAGATTACATAAAGTCCATATGAGCGATCATAAAATTAAACATATTGTTATCTAAACTTTGAATTTAATTTTATAGTCCATTAAAAACCATCGATAGTCTTTCATAGTCCTCAATCTGTAATTTTTCAATAGCTTCCTTTGGTGTTCGAGAATCACGCGAGTCAAACTCTATACTGTGACCAAAGTCAATAATATAGAGCTTGTAATTTGATAGACTACCACTCACGATCAAGTTGTGGCGGTGTATATCTCTATGGATGACACCTAGTTGATGTAGACGCGAAACCATCTCTCTATATTCATTAAAGATATCACCTCTCAACTTGTGATATATAGGAAGACTCAAAACTTCATCAATAATGTTGGACTCACCATCTTTCAGAACACTAGATGTTAGGATATAGAAACCTCTTAGTGGACATTTATTTTCCAACAGTTTGATCGTTTTCAGATCTGTGAAATCTCGGTTCGTCGCTACAAAGAAGCCGTCCTTATCCTTTCGTTCTTCGTATGGTAACCAGCCATAGCCAATTAGGTTCGGAGTGAATTCTAAGCAATAGGGCCGCAGTTTCAGGTAGGCCCTAATTTCCTTCAACCAACTCAAAAGCTGAAATTCTCTTGTGCGCGCCCATGAGTCACCGCTTGAATTGGTTTCTACTATGACGGTATTGGCACCTTCTCGATCGTGCATAAACTGGACCTTTCTGCAATGGAGCAAATCCATGACTTTAATAAAGCATGGAATATTTGTGAACAGCCCAGACAATACCATGCTGGTGGATGTATGTAGTCTTGCACCTTTGACAGCTGCGGTTACTTTGAAACCGTTCTCTGGACTATGATCTCGTAAATGGTGGCAAAATCTTTCAATTCCATAGTTCACAAAGCTCTCGTCCCAGTTGCGCTTTAAAGACATGATCGCCTTGTGCTGGCTACTATTTGTTTCAACTATCTTTTCAACAATCTCTGGAAGGTGCTCCGACTGGTGGTTGAAAACAGCTTCCATTATCGTGTTTAGAGCTAAGAGTTGTTCTTGTTCAAACATTTTAATGTTTTCGGTCTTGAGTCGTAAATCATTCATTAAACTCCCGATAGATGGGCTCAACGCTTCTGTAAAGACTCCATATTCCTTTTTGATTGGTTCTTCAGCTAAAACTGATTCAAACAAGCAGCCTAATATGTCATTCGTGTGCATTACATCTATCGTAATGCCTTTTGAAATTTTGTTGTACAAGTGGTTTGTTGTGAAAGACTGCACCACGTTCATATCAGAGACATTCAGTGTAATTTTCAATACACGGATTCCATCCGTTATATACCCTATACGGGTATTAGTAAACAGGGTTTGAAATATACTTTGTGTTAAAGCATAATTTCTTGAAAGTTCTTTTTGGACGATACCTTGTAAATTTGGTTTTATTTCAATTGGGATGCTTGTTTCTGTATTGTGAGTTAAGTTGCATTTTATCACAACCAGATCAGGATATATGTTATACTTCCTTGATGTTTCTTCTGTCAGCACTTTATCTCCTAGGCTGTTTTTATAATTAGATCCTAGTTCTTTGGTCATTTGAAGCTTGGTCTGCGTGTTGAATATAGACTTGTACTCGGTAGAGAGTTGTTTGATGAAAGGAACAGCCAATTGAAGTAATATGTCAATTATGAAGTGAATACTTTCTTCATTTGGAGTTTTGGCTAGCAGAAGTGATTTGTCTATCAATAACGCAGCTTTATCGATATTCAACAGATTTGGCTTAAACCCACAATTATCACGGCGTTTAATAAAAGGAAATACCAAATTAAATCTGCTTTTGTAAGTTTCTTGGATCATTGGTTCCTCGATTTTTAGCTGTCCATAATTGGCCACAAGCCAATTTTCACGTTTAAAGCTCGAAGCTGACGCAAAGGGTCGTGTTGCTGTTGGAGATGAAGTAGCCTCAGCATTATCTTCCCCACCTTTGGTTGCAGTGGCAAAGAATATGGTCAAAGTTGAATAACTTTTTATCAATTGTAACAATGCCAAATCTCTTAATGGTAGGTTTGAATTTTCTTCATATAATTGTACCAGCCAAATAACATCAAGTAGGTGGTTGGACAACGCTTGCTGGAGCTTTTTTGCCATTAAAAGCTCCTTATCATCGAGTAGCATTGCTTCTAGCTCTAGGTGGACATCCCACCTAGTGGCTAGTTCTAATACCATATAGAAGCCATTTTCTCCTTCCATATCATCATCAAGGTACTTTCCAGTGATTTGGTTGAGTAATGAATTGTAATTATCAGTGTACAATTTGGTCAGGCCATCTTCATCCTCTGATTGTGCAAGTTCTTGAAGCTTTTTGATGTTATCGCCTGATTGCTTAAAGTTTGCCTTTATAATTGAACAACTCCTCTCAAAGTCACAGATTCCTTCATAAGACCGTCTGAAATCAGCTGGTACACTGTTCGAGTGATACATCATAGCTTCATGGATTTTGTAGTGATTAGAAAAGTAGTATGTGTGATTCAGCTAATTTGTATGCCACGCCGTAGAAATTATCATATTAATATAATTATGCTCACATTGTCTATGCTGCTTACGTAATCATCACGTGCATGAGAAACAACATAAAAGCTAACGTTTCTTATATAGGACATGGGGTTCCTTATAAACTATGATATAGAACATCGATCTGTTGTCCGATAGTATTGCTATATATATACGTGCATTCCATATATATACAAGTTACTTAACTTCTCTATGGAGTCTGGACGCAGTGCAGTCCGGATTTATAATTAAACAAAAGATCCTAGTTTTCAAATATAATTTTGAACAATTTTAGCTTGATAAGGTTGTAGATTCTCAATATTGGATAGGATCTTGGAGTGTAGTTTATCATTATCAATAACATCTGATTTCAAATTCCAAATGGCACATAATCCTAAAGTTGACTCAAGGGACCCATCACCACAGTATTTCTCAATAAATTCATCCAATTTAGCCACATCAAATTCTGGGAAGTTCTTTTCAATCCCCTTAGTGGCAAGCATTTGACCAATCCCCTTTTCAGAGTTTAATTTCAAATTTAACAAATAAGCTGGAATTTTCTCGTAAGAACCATGGGTCAAGTTTTGTAATTTAACCAAGGCACTTAGCGCCAAAGCAACTTTCTTCAATTTAAATTGTAAATTGTATTGTAAATCATTGGCAGTGATACTTGTTTCTGAACCTTGTTCCCACAAATGATGGAAAATTTGGTCTTGGAATTGTTTTAATGGATCTTCAGCACTAATCAACTTAGCACCAAAGACATCTCCATCATCAGCATAGGCAATGTGCTTCGTACGTTCAGCTTCCAAGGCTTTCTTTTGATTGGCCTTATCCTTCTTGGCCTTCTTATCCAATTTGTTTACTTCAACGTGTTCCTCTGAATCACCATTAGTTTCTTGTTGTTTCTGGTACAAGTCAAAGTAAATTGCAGCAGCACCTTGTGAGGCACGCTTATAAACAGGACTAGTGTAGACTTGATCAGCCCATTTCAAAGTTTCCACGTACGCTCTTGCGGTACCCTTTCTCAAACAGAAAGTATGGAAATCCAATTGATCATTGTAGTATTCTTCAAAGATCTTGACAATACCCAAGAATCTCTTCAAGGCAAGTCCTTTGAATCTATTGGCTTCCTCCAATTCACCTTGCTTTTCATGTAATTGAGCCAATCTTTGGAATGCTTCACCGTTTTCAATGATGAACCAACAAGCTTGCATCAAATGTAAATCTTTGACACCATTAACTGAATTGTCATTCTTGGTGAAAATGGAAACAACATCATAAGCCTTTTCCACCTCATTTGCTCTCAAATAGTATTTCGTAGTCTTGGAATTGATGAAACGATCTTGTAAATCCAACAATCTACCTTGGTTAATGACGTCGGCAGCCTCGACAAATTCACCGTAATGTTTGAGGACACGAGCTTTCAAGATGTACAACTCGACTAAAGTTGGTGTATGAGCCAAAGCCGCATCAATGTAGTGCTTAGCCTTGGTCAAATCATTCTTGATGAGGAAATGTTGTGAAAGGAAATAATTTGTCCAAACGAAAACAGTTGGTTGAGAACCATCCAATTTGGCCAAGAATTCCAAAACAATTTTTTCAATAGTGGCAACTTTCTTTGGATCCTTGTACAATGGTTTAACATTGGTGAAAGTTGCAGGGACACCTCTTTGTAATTGACCAACGATATAATCCTCGGCTCTCTTGGCGAATAAATCACCATGGGTGAAAGTCAATGGGATAAACTTTGGTGGATCAGATTTTGGGTAGAATTTAGCCAATTTAGCATATAGAGCATCTCTATACTTGGCAGATTTGGTCAAAGTACCCAATGAAGCTTCCAAAAGGGTGTAATATTGAACATTATCTGGGTTTCTTTGCAATAATTCTCTGTAAACCTTTTGAGCTTCTTTAGCACGACCCAATTGCATGAGGTACTTGGCACGTAATTCCAATTCATCCAATTTATCAAAAGTGTCCAATTTGTTCAAATCTTTCAAGGCACGTTCAGCATCTTGTTTACCAATGATATGGTTCTTGTACAATTGCATTTCGGAATGTTCAAACATTTCGGCATCACCCAATTTACCCTCGGCCAATTCTTCAAATTTGGTCAAGACTTTTTCAGCTTGAGGATAATCACCGTTTAAATCATGAGCAATGGCTAAACCTGACCAGTTTGCCCTGTAACCTAAGAATTCTTGTAAATAGGCGTGTCTTGAAGCGGTTAAGTTGCGGTAATCACGCGTTTGGAGCTCCATGGTACTTAAATCTCTCCAGATCTGCTTGTTAGTGGATCCAGCATCCAAGGCCTTCTTAAAATGGACAGCAGCTTGTTTGTAGTCCAATTGAGTTCTTCTCAAGATACCAATGATGTGTTGACCCACTGGAGAACCTTCACACTTGTCAATGGCAGATCTGATATAAACCTCAGCCTCGGCCTTTTCATTGGTCAGATATAGCAACAGACCTTTCAAAGCAATGGCATCTTGGTAATGGTGGTTCTTCTTCAAGATCCCATCAACGAGTTTCAATGACTTCTTGTATTGTTTCCCTTCGTAGAGCTTGAGCGCCTCACGGAAAGAGGCGTCATCCTTGTTGACAATAAGCGGTTGCGCTTTTCTTCTGGACATCTTTAGTTTGTCTCTGACTAGGTAGTTCTCTTGATTTTAGTCTGTTAAGTGATCTTTCTATTGTTGATTCGTAGTGAAAGATTTCGTCGGCAACACGAGACGGACATTCGCGCCATACGTGAAAAAAGTACATCACGTGTTAAGTCACGTGAAATGCCTTAAAAACATCCGAACATTATAAAAATTGCTGGTCAAGTGACGCTAATCACTGATGAGATTCTACCTCATTCGCACACTTGTTGTGTATTGTACTACACTGTAGATTGTAAAAAGGTAGAGGCTAAGTACGGCCAAACTATTGAGACAATCCGGCTCTCTTTTGTGTTTATCGAAGAGACAAAAATCTAGATCCAGTATGCCGTTATTATACTATAGATTAAGTCTACAACTGTTTGAGTGGTATATATGCTTCATTCATTTTACATACACACTCTCTTTTTCTTCCCACAAATTCATAATGTAGATCTATTTTGACGAAGCAATGTATATCAATGCCCTGGATGACCTTTGAAGGCAGCTTTCAAACATTCATCTTCCAAACCACCAATCTTTATATATTCAACGCCTCCAGCCTGTAATTTCTCCAACCCAACATTCTTCTTAATGAAAGTATCCGGTTCCAAAACACCAACGAAAACGGTCTTAATATTACTTGTTTCCAAAATTCTATCAACACATGGTAAATTCCCACTTAATCTCTCTGAACATGGTTCCATTGTTGTGTATATCACTGTCCCCTCTGGAACTTGTCTCACTCCATTATTTTTAGCAAAATATTTCTCCAATGCGCATTGTTCAGCATGGGTATTACCTTGTAATTCTCTTGAATACCCAGTTTCCAAGACTTGTCCATCTTTCACAAGGACAGCACCAACGCTGAAAGCCGTTGTGGTTTCTTCACACTTCTTAGCCTGTTCCAATGCTAACTCCATCATTGGTAAATGTGTTTCAATAGCCCAATGTGGTAATTCTGTTTGATAACTCCATGGCTCAATATCTTCCTCTGATCCAGTATATTGATAGCGGTATGCGTGAAGCCATAGCCCCAGGTCATTAGGACCTGGGTCGTCATACAATTGTGTTTCACAAATGTCACAGATAGTATCTGATTTCTTCTCTCCTCCAACATTAGGATCATTATAATACCATGATTTGGCAGGTTCAGATTTACCAACTTTATCCAATTCGGTATAGATTTTAGTATAGTCAGCTTCACCTCTGATACCTAAATCAGGGCCCCAAACTTTTGGATTTGAATAAATAGGATCATTAGCAATTGGGAACCCCAAATATTGTAAATGCACTCTGATTTGATGTGTACGGCCTGTGTATGGTTTACATTTCACAATACTAGTTTCACCATCGTAGCTTAATCTTGTAAAATGGGTCTTAGCCTCTTTACCTTTTTCCTCATCAACTTTATTCAATCCTAATCTTGGTTCATATGTGATCAATGGTTTATCCACAATGATATTGTCACCTAGTGGGAATTCACCTTTAACACGAGCAATATACTCTTTGGACACATCTCTTTTCTTCAATTGATTAACAAATGCTTCTGCACCTTTCGAGGACTTGGCCAAGAACATTAACCCACTTGTCAATCTATCCAGTCTATTACAAGGATGTGCCTCGATCCCCTGTTCAATTTTTAAAATCTTGGTCACAGTGTTGAAACGATATCTACCAGTTGGATGCACTGGTATTCCTGATGGTTTATCAATGACTATTAGCGAATCCGTCTCTTTGACAATCCTTATAGGTCTTGATGAAACTGGAGGTTCATGTCTATGCACAGTATGTGAAATCAAGTCACCATTACGGACCAATGTGTCCAAATCAGCTGGTTTACCATTCAACAACACTTCACCATTAGCAATAGCCTTCTTGTACTGTTCTGGCCCTCTATCTCTGAATTCGTTCGAGAAGATATCAAACAATGTGCGGTCTCTCCATCTCTCTTTACAATATGTCAAATAGGTGAAGTTATATGGATCGATCTTTCTCAAAGGGCCCTCGATCTTGTATTCAACTTGATCATCACTGATAGACACTTTTGATGTTTGTTGAGCCTTGATTCTGAACCCATTCTCCCCCATTTTTGGTGATAGTTTCGGTATCTTTGCCGGTGGTGGTGAACTCATTGCTAGTCTCGGCAGACGGTTCATACAAGTGGTAAGCAGCCAGTGGATGTGGGTCTCTGGTGGTCCTGTTGATCTTTGGCTTTGAAGTGTTTAACTATGGTAAATTTCGCTTCGGACTAATTTTTTTCTATACGTGAAAAATGAGAGCATCACTTACAATCCACCATAGTATTTTATATGGAAGACCCACGAGTCTAGTCTACAAGTCTCATTAAGTCCTAGAATATCCTGCTAAACACAATGATTTCCATCTCTTTTAATCTAGTGGAAAACGTCGTTTTTCGGTGTACTTCAACTTAAAGATTCCTCGGTACGCTGAATTCCAATGCCCCAAGATGAGCGGACAAACACGCCTTCTCCGTAACAACGTAACAATTACTAAATATAAAAGGTCTAATAAATAGATAATTGTACTAAAACCACTGTATAACCATTGTTAAATAGCTAGAAAGAAGGTTTATCTTCCGTAGTTTAATTGTATGGATGATCACCCCGCAAACGGTTAGAATATACTATATAAAGCTGATGATGAAGATACTCACTGAATTGACTTGAATTGATACTTAACATAGATCGATTAAACGAATCAAGTGATCATGTCAACATTCAATAGAGACGATTTTATCAAGTACTCCCATTTCAATGTCAAGAGCCTGGCAAAAGGTGTGATCCATCTCGAGCTAAACAGACCAAGAGTCCTCAACAGTATGAGTTCAGAGTCATGGAACCAGTACTCTGAAGCAATCATCCAACTAAACACTTTAAAAGATGTCAATTGTATCATTGTCAGCAGTGTCGGTAAACATTTCAGTGCTGGTATCGATGTGAAAGCCTCATCTCATATGTTTGAAGAGGAAAAAGCTCCTAAAGAGGCTAGAGCAGATATTTATGATTTCCAAGGAAAGATCAAATCTGCTATAAACTCCAAGGTCCCAGTGGTTGGTATTATCCATGGTGTCTCTTATGGGCTAGCATTGGACTTGCTCTCTGCCACTACTATTAGATTGGCTACAAAAGATGCCAAACTGTCCATCAAGGAGATTGATATTGGTATTATGGCTGATATTGGTTCTTTGCAAAGATTACCACAGTTGGTGAACAACGTTTCCAAGTTCAACGAGTATGCACTCACTGCTAAGGAATTTTCTGGGGAAGATGCTAAGGCAATTGGTTTGGTTAGTGAAGTCTTTGATACTAAGGATCAGGCTTTGGAGTATGCCGTGGATTTTGGTAAATTAATCGGAACCAAATATCAACCTGCTGTTCATGGTACCAAGAAGAACATTGAGCTTGTCACTACAAACAGTGATGTTGTTCAGCAAGGCTTAGATCAAGTTGCCTATGACAATGTCAATTTAATGCACAGTGATGGGTTCAAGAATTACTTCCGCAATGCTACAGCTAAATTAAGATCAAAATTTTGAATAATTGCGTATAAACCTTTTCAAAGACCATGGGTCAATGGAACAATTCGTATAAAGAAACAGGAAACATTTTGGATCATAAACACCACACATGTGATAAACATGATTGTAGCATCGAAAACATAAATCAGCCATTCGTGTTTAAAAGCATAACTGTCCATCCCACTTTGGAACTCCCAAACTCTATAGATTGATCTAATCAATATCCATAGACAACAGAATGACAATGTTTGTAAAATGGTTTTCCAATTGTTGAACCTATGAGGCATCTCTCTAATCTCACTATTCAACACAATACGATTATAATCTGATCTTTGTAAATTCTTAACCAATCTCATATAGTAAACAATCCCCAGAATCATGAACACACCAAAGAACAAAACCTGAATACATAGCCCCAATAGGATAACCTTCTTCCCCAGATTAAATTTGTCCTCATCATCCTTAGCATTACTCACAATAATACCACCAAAACTTTGGAACACCAAAGATAGGACATCTCCAACAACACATATCTTGGTGATGAATTTCGATTTGATGAAAAGATATTCTTCATTGTACAAAACTCGAGATACCAAGTTCCCAAAAATCATATAGATTGAAGCACTTATCAATGCAGGCCCGACAAGGATCACTAGCGTTTGTAACAAGAATGGGATCATCAAATCAATATGATTATGTGAAATCATACGAGACATGTATCCAACAAATTCACAACATAAACCTAATAAAAATGGGAACATGATCAGGATGAACTTCAATCTATTACCATGCTTCTTGAAAGGATCAACTGGAACAACAAAGGGGTTGATCTTCTCATCAGTATCATTCTTAGATCTTGATTGGACAATGACATGGATAGACTGGACGAATTGAATTAATTGCCATATTATCAATAGACCAAACAACACCGTGAAAATTGAAGAGGCATAAATGTTTGGGTTATAGACATAATAGATGTATTTTGTGGAAGTTGTAGTGGTATTCGTTGAGTTCGACATTGTATGGAGTGTTCAATCAATGACAGGTATTTGTGGTTAGCATAGATGATGGATTTTGAGCACACTTTAAAGGATTAAGATTGATAGTATGGATGGGTCCATGAGGGCTATAGTGCATCTCGAGATAGTACCACATGTGTTTCATAAGACAATTGATTTTGTCAATATTGCCATGCAGCTGGGTCCTGTGTCGTATTTGTTTCATGTTGAACGAGGCTCGTGCGTACACAATATCTTAGTGTAGATATGGAGAACTTCAGGCTGTTCAAGGCTCGGTACAGAGCTTTTGAGCTGCTTTCGAGGGCTTAACTTATACCTATTCATATTCTTCAATCGGAGTTATTGCACAAACGCTATTAAATATGTAAAGTTTGAGTTGAGGTTTATATTGATTACGTAATCAGAGTAATTTATGACCTCTAACTCGTAGTGCACAAAATCAAGACAGAAAAGAGCTACATAAAAGTATCTACTGGTAAAATATGTCTTTAGGCTTCATATTCATGTATTGTTCTGTGTATTTTAATGAAAATACAAATTGTCAATTTTCAAACTTTAGAAAATGGCAACTTCAAACACTCAACTCTCCAAAAAAAGATTAAAATATTTAAAATAGACACATATATGAAGAATTAACACACCTTTAAAATTGTCTATATTAAACAAGAACTAAATACTCAATATGAATATACGTATATAAGATTAAAAAAAAAATATATATAAAATTTTCTATATTCTTACTCTTTAACTCTACATTCTTAAGCAAATTGAGTAACCTAACCACAGATGTGATTATTTTATATGCTTTTCTTTTTTTGGTGCTCGAAATAGAATTTTTTGAATTGATCGATTTCGTTCCAACATAGTAAATCCGAGATATATTCAGAGAAACATCAATCCCGATACACCGATCTACAAATCTTCGCAATATACCTGCTTCTGTGTTGTATATGAAGGCTGCCTCTATATTGTATAGTGGCTGCTGCTTCAGCTCGATGCTAAGAGCTGAAACTGCTCACTCAATTATGTATAAAGCATAAGATTCATAGAAATGGTTACATTTTTCGTAGACTTGGTTGATTCATTAAGATCAGTTGACGATTGCAATGACTATACTCTTGGCAAAAGAGATAAATTAAACATCATGAATGTTCAATCAAATTAAAGCAACTAGACTTGACGCTTTCCGAGGCTTGTTTTGAACTCCAATTGTATTTCAATTCACACTTCACTATTGTTTCATCACGGACTTCCTGATCAGGACAGAACAAAACGCATCCGATAAACACGGCCCTCAGCGAAAAGCTAAGCATACAAAAGGAGAGCAAAACAGTCTTCCGCCTTTTCGACACTCTTTTCTGGTGTCAAGTATTTGATATACGGTGGTCGTTTGGATTTTGGCTCTTATCGGGATATCACTTGAATCATCCACGTATCTGAAATCTGAAAGATTTATATTTGATATCAGTCAATTTCACGCTTAACTTCCTAAAATGGATTTTTTTGAACCAGATAACTTATGAGAAAAATGCGTGATAACAGATTGTGCTATATACGAAGTCGATGAGTTGTCTACTTTTATAAGTGCCTTTGGACTTGATACTTTATACTTGTGGATGCTGTAGAAAATTAATTAGTAATTGATTATAACATAACGAGGTTTCTTGAAAGGAAGAAAATTGTTTGAAGGAAACATTCTCTTTGGCGTTAAAGAAATCAAGCATTGTTCGAACCTCTACCAACAGCCTGGGTTAGATCTATTGTGCCTAGTCTTCCAACTACAATAAATAGGTGACATCTTAAAAAGATAACCACGTTATTGTGATGATCCTATCAATAGGTGAACAAGATCTCACGCATCTTTCCTAATATGTTTGTATTGAATTCACCTACTTTTAAGAGAATTGTGTGATAACAGATTGTGATACGTACGAAGTTTGTGGTTCGTTGACTCTTTTAAAATGATAGATACGACCTCATCTTCGAGAATAGACACATAACATATGTTTTTTTCACCATGTTGTAGCATACAATGTCATACCCTGAACTCTGAACTTGAATGATTAATGTGCGCAGAAGGCTTTGACACTTTGGAAGACTATCTTTGCTGTTTGATAGCCACTTGGAATTGTTACAAACAGTACTTAATAATCAATAAGACGATTCATGAACAATATCATAAATGATGGAGCTCAAGTTAAAGCAAACAGATTGTTGCTCGGTTTCAGTATAGTTTGAAAGATGGAATATCGTCAAGCATCGTATGAATTCATAATTGGCCTATTGAACTGTAGGTCAGGGTTATAATTTTATCGAAATAGTGAATATGCAAGGTGAAGACCTCTATGGGCTAGGGGCCACTTATATATCATACATGTCGAATAATGATCTACCAAATCATCCAAGCTCAGAACCGGCCAGATAGTTTGCCATATTCAAACAGCAACACACCCACCAACAAGAATATACCATGTCATAGAAAATTAGTTATTTTTATCTTTTTGTTCTTGGGATCTAGATCTCCTATTCTTTCACCAGGGGACCTATGCAATTGAATAGAAACAAGTTACAACATCTGAGATCTGCTGCCACGTTTTGCTGCCACGTTTTGACATGATCAGTGAGAGCCCATGTATAGCCTCGATCAACACAATAAGACTACATAAACCAGTCTCCACACGTTCCCCCAATTTACCGTAAATTTAATGAATAGGCTTCTGTTGAATTTGGTTATGCTGATTAGTAATTATTTATATAAGCAGAAGCTTTCAAAAAAATTTACGTACGTAAAACAAAAAAAGAAGATAAAGTTAGCATTTTTGAGTCTACTATTTTCTAAACGTTGTAAGTTGCACATGGTAGGATATATAGTGTTCCAATTGTTATTCTACATTGATTGCATCTGATTCCCCTAGCTGGGAAAAGGTATCTTTAATTTGATGGCAAATAGTTACTTCTGATGATCCTTTGCTTTTCTATGAAATGAAATGAGAAGTGAACAGTGAACAAGTTTCCACGCATGTTCTTACTAATAAGTTGGAACATTCAAAATGGATTACTACTCATGGAGGAACATATGCGTGATAACCAACTGTGCTATACGAAGTATACGGATTGTCTACTCTCTTAATTTGGGAGAAGCGACCAGACCAAGTGTACACTAAAATTCTTTTTTTTTCCAAGCATGATTATGGAGTTTGATATACAAATTACCATACATTGTGTCAATATTAACTATACTAGTAGTTACTGTAGACTAATATTACTGGAAAAATTTCTTTGCCTGTTTGATATTCTCTTGGATAAGTCCTGCGTTATTATTGGCACCTGGTGGTAACACGACAAATATCATCAAATTGGAACTTAATTCCATAATGAACAAGTTATTATTCAGATTCAACTGTTTAAATTGTGATTTCAATTTCGTTGAGCTCTGTTTGAAGTTCTTCATGATATTCGATATCTTTTCATATCTCTTTGGATCTAATTTACCAAATTTGTCATTTGCACTATTGATCAATTGTCCATTACTCGAGGAGCAAATCACCAAGAATGTAGTTTTCTCAAACAGGATAATCTCTTGGGCTTCTAGGATCCGCTGTAATTGTGTTAAATTTGCCTCATATTGGTTCATGTTTGGAATTAATGAACACACAATAGAACTCCAGGCCTTATATAAACTTTCATCCCAAATGGAAGTTGCAAACCCAACAACATCAAACCCATAAACTTGTGAAGTTTCTTGTAATTTATTCATCATTATATTGAACAATTCCTCACGACGATCAATTTGCACTAAATCCATCTTATGCAATAGGACAAATATCTTTGCATTGGGACTAAACTGTTTCAATTGTTTCAATGATTTAACGAAAACTTCAATATCCTTACCGACTTCTTTTGATTCAACATCGAAAACATGTATCAAAACTTCAACCATCTTGAAGATATGATCCTTTTGATTTGTAAAATAGTTATCCATAAATACATCTTGACCACCACAATCCCACAGGTTTAAACTCATATTCCCCAAGAACCTCAAATGTGAATGCTCGACATCGATAGTAGCACCAAGACGACGAGTATCAAATGCAGAGTAGTTGCTAAAGATGATTGATCTCATTGATGATTTACCAGACCCGGAACGGCCCTATTGATAATGTATTAATATAACAATTCCACCCCTAGTTGTTCAATTTGAACGAGACGAAAAACACTCACCATTAGCAAAAGCTTCTTCTTCCCACTGGCACTCATTTCTATATCGAACTATACTAAATTGTAGTCTTCTACTCGTTGTTATCAATGTGTAATCAGTATACCATTTGACATTCTCTTATCAAATTCTGGTGGCTCTAAAAATTCGGTCACGTGCAATTTCCGATAGGGCCACTACGCATATAAGCGGCTCTCATTTTGACGTATTCAAGTCTTGAGCGATTTGTTCCATAGAGAGCTATGTTGATGTTATGGAAGAGATGTGCTTGTTATAAATTTGAAAGCGTTTCAATTGATCTGTTGGTCGAGGATTACTGTGTCAGTAGTTGTTAAATATCTACAAGTATAATCATCACATCCATCAAGGATATTATATTTCATCTACCGGAAACTATACTATATATAAAACCAATTCACAATCACTAATATTAGCCGGTTTAGTAGTCATCGTTTCTACCACCGTATGAGTCATCGTTTCTAGAACCATAAGAGTTATCATTTCTGTTTGATGAACCATATGAATCATCATTTCTTGAACCATATGAATCATCATTTCTTGAACCATATGAATCATCGTTTCTACCACCATATGAAGAAGTCTTGTTAGATGAACCATAAGAGTCTGAACCACCATATGAGTTATCGTTTCTGTTTGAAGATCCATAAGAGTTGTCATCATCTCTGTTGGAGGACCCATAGGAAGAGGTCTTGTTCGAAGAGCCATATGATGAAGAACCATAAGAGTTATCGTTATCGTTTCTTGAAGAACCATAGGAATCATTCTTCTTGGTGGATGAGCCATAAGAGTTGTCATTGTCATCGTTTCTGGAGGAACCATAAGAGGAGGAACCGTAAGAGTCGTTCTTCTTGGTAGAAGAACCATAAGAGTTGTCGTCATCATTACCGTATGATGAAGAGCCGTAAGAATCCTTCTTATTCTTGTTTAAAGAACCGTAAGAGTTATCATCATCGTTGTTACCATAGGAAGAGGAACCGTAAGAGTCATTCTTTTTGCTAGATGAGCCATAAGAGTCATTCTTCTTAGTGGATGAACCGTAAGAATTGTCGTCATCATTACCGTATGATGAAGAACCGTAAGAATCCTTCTTGTTCTTGTTTGAAGAACCGTATGAGTTGTCATTGTCATCATCATTGTTACCGTAAGAAGATGAGCCATATGAATCCTTCTTGCTCTTATTGGAAGAGCCATAAGAGTTATCATCATCGTTACCGTATGAGCTGGAACCGTAAGAGTCCTTCTTATTCTTGTTGGAAGAGCCATAAGAGTTATCATCATCGTTACCGTATGAGCTGGAACCGTAAGAGTCCTTCTTATTCTTGTTGGAAGAGCCATAAGAGTTATCATCATCGTTACCGTATGAGCTGGAACCGTAAG
>JAJLXP010000153.1:0-22798 GCA_030674255.1 Hansenula queroliae | reverse complement strand
GAGACCCAGAAAATCAACTGCCAAATTCTAAGAGTTGGAAAACAAGACCACCTTCAAGCTCCGAAAAGCGACCTAGGGCCTCTTTCCAGAGACTTTTTAAGCAAGAAAGAGAGTCACGGCTTGTGCTTACGAATGCGGAAGAAAAACTTCCTAAAACAGTAACTCCGTCCATTTTAATGGAGGCAGATGCCTCCCATACTCTTGCGCTAAACTTTCAATTGGCAGTAGCGATAGAAATTGAAGATGAAAAGTACCCAGGAGGCTCTAGTATGTCATTGTGTAATATGTGTCTTCATTAAGGTGACAATGGAGTTTAACCAACACTGTACACCATAATAATCTCAGCTCTTGATTGTTTCAAGTTTCAACTCGCAATGTTTAGTACCTTCGTTGGACCTTGTCGATGGAAGT
Source organism: Hansenula queroliae (assembly GCA_030674255.1). Classification (NCBI taxonomy): domain Eukaryota; kingdom Fungi; phylum Ascomycota; class Saccharomycetes; order Phaffomycetales; family Wickerhamomycetaceae; genus Hansenula; species Hansenula queroliae. The sequence continues at coordinate 22,387 of JAJLXP010000153.1, read as the reverse complement.
AAAAGGAACACTTGAATTGCAGCTAGACCCATGAGCCGTACCTCATGGAGCTTTAAGTCCCACATACACCCACATCGAATCTTGAAAGCTATACGGGCTTCAACTTATTGGGCAATGGGTATGGCGGCCTATCTATCTAGCCTAGGGTACGTGCTAATTCGTGGACTGCCGAGGTTGTTTGTCCAGATTGCATATACTAAAGATCTGTAAATCATTGAACGTAGATCACACAATTCGGTCTATACAATCCGTCGATTGAAGTGTACACTGAAAACTACATGTAGTCTATGCTAGTTCAATAATTATTATGCATTTAATATTAAAAATGGAGATGTAAGTACCTACGAGTGTAGTCGTACGTACGTGGGTGTCCCTGTTTATGAAGATAATATACTGACAATTTAGAGCTAGCTCTGGCTTTTCGATCAGTCAGTATTTGCCGTTGCCACAAAGAATTTTGATTCTTTACAATCTTTTGGAGTTTCTCTAATAACGTCTTCGATATCCCATCTTGGAGGTTTCCCATCTAAACTACCACCAGCGATACCTGAACTGAATTTCAAATATAGTTTATCACCAACTTCGGTTAAATGACGCAACAAGTAATCAATGTCTTCCTTGGTTAATGATGAAGAGACACAGAGACGGACTCTTGATGAAGTCAATGGAGTTGCTGGGTACCCGACAACGACAACGGCGATTTTACGTTGGTAAAGCATTCTTGAGAACGCAGGCATCTTGGCTGGAGCGAATAATAGGAGGGGAATCACAGGTGAATCATCAACACCATAAACGATGAAACCTAATCTTTGTAATCCTAATCTTAAGTAACGAGAGTTGAATGCGATTCTTTCCAATCTTTCTTGACCTTCACCAGGATTAATCTTCCCAGCGATAATGTTTAGCGAGGTAATAATCTGTGACAACACTGGGGCGGCAATGGATTCTGCATAGTTTTGAGAATTGATGTTTAATTTCAAACGATTAATGATCTGTTGTGAACCTGCAATGTACCCACCAGCGGCACCAAACGATTTGGTCAAAGTACCCATGAGTAAATCGACATTGGCAGGGTCGATACCGAAATAATCACAAACACCACGGCCTGAAGGACCAATGGCCCCAATTGAATGAGCTTCGTCAACAAACAGGTAAAACTTGTACTTGGCGCGTAATTCCACTAGACGAGGTAAATTGGCCATTGTACCCTCCATGGAGTACAACCCTTCCACAGCAACGATAATTTTCTTCCAAGGACGATGAGATCTTGGTTGACCTTGTGAAATTTGTTCTCTAAGCAATTTTTCCAAGGCGTCCATGTTGTTATGTGGGAAAGTCTTGACTGAACAACCGGATAATCTGACACCTGTTCTAATGGAAGTATGGTTCAACTCATCACTAATAACTAGAGATTTCTTGTCTAGCAGGGAGCTGAACAAACTTGCGTTTGTAGCATACCCCATTGAAAACAAGATGGAATCATCCTTACCAATGAATTCGGCAATGGTACGTTCAGTTTCCAAGTGTAAGTCCGTGGTACCGATTTGGTTTCTAGCACCACCAACACCAACACCATACTTCTTGACACTAAGCAGGGCGGCATCTGTACATGAACCTTCTGATTGGGCAAACCCCAAGTAATTGTATGAGGACAAGTTTAAACAAGTAGATGTTGTTCCCGGGTATGTGAAGTACGAGTTATAATCATGAGCATCTCTATCGATACAGGTGATTAATCTCCCAGGGACACCACAAGTTGGTCTTGCGAAACAATCATCAATCTTTTGTTTCATACGACGGATGTAGAAACTTTCAAATTTGTTATACCATGGAGCCAAACCGTCTTTTTCCAATAGGTCTGAATAGTTCTTAGGGAAGAACAATATCCCTGTGAAATCCTTGATATGACCCACAATGATCAAGATCAAATAGTTTAGGTATGTGATCAAGAGGACATAGTAAGGTGGTTCATCCTCGATAGGGTCAGGTAATGGTTTCCCATTACGAGAAACGGTCTTGTAACGGTATTCGTTCGATGTTAGAGCACCGTACTCGTTTTCCTTCTTGTCCTCCACGGAGAGCCCTGTCAAGTCGATTTGTGGTATTACTCGAGACATGGTTTGGGTACTATCTTGGTTTTGGTGTTCAATTGTGTGGAGTTGTTGGTCGTTTTGTTTATGGGTTCTCCTATTATTATCGGGTACACGAAATTTCAATAAAATTCTCTTCTCGGGTAATGGAGATTGGAATATATTTATGATCTGAATTGGAATACGTCTAGACCAGTACCGTGTGAACTTCTATGGAAAACAGTATGATTCTTTATCCAGGAGTTCGTTCCCTAGTATGTTTCTCTAGATTGCTATCCAATTGCTGATTGTGGAATGGACTGTTTGTTTGTTCTGCTTCTGAGCTGTGGATTGTCAATGCGTTGGAAACCAAAACAAAAAAGTCGAACGCTTGTTGAGAATTCGCGGCTCTTCTTCTCCTATTAATTCTGGGACTGTCACGTGAATAGGAAAAGTCCACTGTGGAATGTGATTAGTGGCAATTGAATTTATGAATTGAGTCCGTATTGAATTCACTGTTCAAAGTATCTGGATGACTTTGTTCTCCACTCCCACATTTCATGTTCCTTGTTGTCCCGTTTTTTAATCGCTTGTCTGAGATGAGGTAAATCCCAAGGCTTGTCTTTGGCGATCCCATACATGCACGTGACTTTTCACGTGACTTCCACTCAAGATCGCATCGTGTTGTTTACTTTACACATCATCAAAATCTATGTCTCATCTACTATCAACTATGTAGTAATACAACGTATACAACATCCATATTCAGACTCAATAACACAATGTCGCTCCTGGACTTGGCTCTCACAGGCGCCGGACTCACAGTAGTGTACACCGCTACAGGCCACAACAAACCACTCCTGGCCTCATTAGGATTCGCCTGCATTGGATACGTCTCTACAAACTACTTGATCCCCAGATTGGCTCCCTCCTTCATCAAGATCGGACTCAAGGGCAAAGACATGTCCAAGAAGGACAAACCCATCATCGCAGAATCCCTAGGTGCCGTTGCCGCTACATCATACTTGTTTGTCATGTTTTTCTTCATCCCATTCTTGTTCTACAAGTATTTGGTCACCAGTACACCAGGTGGTGGGAACCGTGAAGGTGGTCAACAATTGACATCCAATGACACTGAGCTTTTCCCACATGATAAGTTGGCCGGCTACTTAAGCGCCATTTTATGTCTTGAGAGTACGGTGCTCTTGGGGATCGCTGATGATTTGTTCGATATCAGATGGAGACACAAGTTTTTCCTACCTGCCATAGCGGCTATCCCATTACTCATTGTCTACTATGTTGATTTCGGTGTGACTCATGTCCTCATACCTACAAAATTCCTACAAGATTATTTAGGTTCAACATTGATAGAATTAGGCGGATTTTACTATGCTTATATGGGTGCGGTCGCCATCTTTTGTCCTAATTCAATCAATATCCTAGCGGGTGTTAATGGGTTGGAAGTGGGGCAAAGTGTCATATTGGCTATAATCATTCTATTGAACGATGCCTGCTACTTACTCTCACCACCATCACCTGCAAGAGAATCTCATTTGTTCTCAGCATGTCTCCTCTTACCATTCCTAGGTGTTTCACTCGCACTATTGAAATACAACTGGTGGCCTTCAAGAGTCTTTGTCGGTGATACATATTGTTACTTCGCAGGAATGGTCTTTGCCGTTGTGGGGATCTTGGGCCATTTCTCTAAAACATTGTTATTATTCTTCATCCCACAGATTTTCAATTTTGTTTATTCTGTACCACAATTGTTTGGTATTGTTCCATGTCCAAGACATAGATTACCTCGTTTCAATGCCGAAGATGGTTTGATGTATCCATCTCATGCAAACTTCGAAGAGAAACCTCTGAAACCTATTGTTCAATCTGTCTTGCGTCTTTTGGCCACTTTCAAGTTACTCAAGATTGTGGAAAAGCCAATCGAGATCAAGAACGACAAGGGTGAAGTCACTGGCACTGAAATCCAAGTCATCGAATCCTCAAACTTCACATTGATCAACCTCGTCCTCGTATGGTGTGGTCCTCTAAGGGAAGATCATTTAACAATGACTTTATTATCTCTGCAATTCCTCATTGGGATCTTGGCCGTCCTGGGGAGACACACAATTGGACCATGGTTATTCGGTTATGATAACTTATCATGGGTGGTTCAGTAAAATTAAAATTTGTACGGACATAATTTACAATATAGAATATAATAAAATGCTAATAGAATGTTTAAATTTCTAAATTTTATCTCTATAAATTACATGGTATGATGATACGTATAGGTCTGAGTATCAGTTCTTCTTGCTTTCAATGTCTTTCCAGAATTGTTCTCTTCTGTTCCATAACTCCTCAGTCCAACTCTTAACCTCCTCGGTCTTGATACTTGGTCTAGCACCCCAAAATTGATCCAATTTCTTCTCACCTTTGAACTGTTCTTCGTATTGGAATGATTGTTGCAACATTTCAAATTTATCAATATCCTTAACATATCTAGCCTCCAATGTTCTAATCTCCTCATAGTCTAACCACAATTCTAATATACCTTTACCAACGGCCTCATCGTATTTACAAACCAAATCACTGAGGAAATGAATAGCCTCCAATTCACGACGATGTTTCTCTTCTTTAGTGACACCATCATACGGTGTTATATCACCGACTAATGATTCGGCAATATCATGGACAACGGAGATTTGGGCACATTTACCTCTATCCACTTTTGGATCCTTGATACATAGGGATAATAGACTCATACGATGCATATGATCCGAAATGGATTCACACTTGGCGATACCATGATCAACCCAACCGGTTCTTCTTTGGACTTTTAATGAACTGATAATTTCTGAATAGATAAGCACATAGCTTGCTGGTGAAGATGCGGTTTTCAATAAGGCTCTAATGTGTTCAGGAAGGGCCTTCTCAACGGTCCAATCTGATGTTGTTGTCATGTTTCTAGTTATGCTGAGTTTTGTTATTGGATAAATAGGCTTCTTTAGCGATGTGTTGAATGCTGAAATAAGCGAAAGTCTTGGGTTTCTAAGCAAACTCTCTGTGATCTTAAGCATGCGTCTATTAGGCCTAAGGTCCACTGTGCTGTCTATGTTGTTGGTAACTTGGTTGTATACGGAAAGCTTCGATTGAAATGTTTTGATCTCTTTGTTTACGTTTTAATTTTTTTTTTTCTATTTCGTTAGCTCCGAAAAACTTTCTTTTCATCCAGTGGAAACGGAGCCATAATAAGCCCAACATAATGGCAGGCATACTATGTGACACTTACAAAAGATACAATTCTACAATCATTATCAATTCTTCATAACATGAAACAGACATAAATTGAGTCGTACGTAAAATTCCATAGATTAAACCTAACATTTTCCTTTATTTTATTTTATATGAATACATTAAGAGGAATTTAACTTAAGCAACTAATTCAACAACACCACCAACAGCTCTGATTTTTTCTTCAGCTAATTTAGAAACAAATCTGGCCTTGACAATGACTGGAACTTCTGGCAAACGACCTTTACCCAAAACTTTACCGTAACCGTGGGCCAAGGTGTCAATAACTGGAGCAGCAGAAGCGGAAGAAGAGGACAAGTATTGTTCTCTCTTTTCTTCTGGGACTAAAGTCCACAACTTGTCCAAGTTTAAGACTGGTCTCCAGAAGTGTAATTGTTGTTTGTGGAAGTATCTTTGACCAACCTTACCGAAGTAACCTGGATGGTATTTATCTAAATTGGTTCTGTGATGATGTTGACCACCAGCTTTACCTCTACCACCCGGATGCTTTCTGTGTTTACCAACACGACCTTTACCGGCTATAATATATAATTGTTAGTATATGGTTAATCAAGATTTCAATTGACAAATTTTTAGATAGGTTCAAATTGTAGATATGAGCTGTATGGAGGATTCTCTTAGAAATGTGAATTCATATGACTTGTATAATTGTGTTCTTTCTTGTTACAGATCTCTGATATATGCTTTCGTTGAATTTTATCAGGCTTTACTTCATGATGTGAAAATTTGTTACTGGTCCTCAAATGTGGACATTGTTCCTCCAGACTGTTGTAAACGCTCTTGATATCAATAATTTACTCTGTTCCTGTGTTTTACTGTCTCTTGATATTGCCTTGATCTGATTTCCTCTTGATGTATTCCACTTTGTATCTGATTCCCTCAATTTCATACCATTAAACGTCTCTTTTACAATAAATCCCCCTCTATCTTTTTGTCTCTTCAGTTCGTGAACATACCTGAGACGTGACCTCTGTGTTTTCTAGTTTTAGTTAATCTGGTAGGCATCTTTGATGTTGATTACTAGACGATGGTGATACAAGAAAGAGTCCTCTAGTGGAAATTTTGTTTTAATGTGATGATGAAAGCTGTGGAAAAAAACCAGAGTCCCACCAACCACTGTGAGATTCTCTGCCCTGTGTGCGGATGTTGGCCCTTACCGATTCTCTCCTAATTCTGCTGCTCAGTGTTTTTCGAGATTTGTGCGCGGTGTGTCCTCAGCGTGCGGCTACCGGATTGTGCTGTTAGCTTTGGCAGGGCTTTTTTGAGCAGGGGCAGCACTGAAAAAACTGGAAAATGAGATTTGTTGGTCTTGAGCGCATGGTGTTCAGGTGTTGAAGTGTGACTGCCCTATGCGAAGTCACGTGCACCACAAGGTCGCAATACCCTACGATTGTAAAGTCTATTAACCGCTGTGTATTGATTACTATAAAAAAAAGGCGCTAATCCGCACGAATGCCCCAGACTTCTTCATACGTCTTACGGCCTCTGGTCTCTGGCACTCTCTTATAGATGAAAGCTCCAAACACAACACAGATCACAGCAAAGATCAAGTAGACTTTGCCACCAATGTAAGAGTCCAATATTGGGAACATGTACCCAACCAAGAAAGTAGCCATCCAATTGACAGTGGTACCATAACTCTGAGCAGCACCTCTTGCCTCTGTTTGTGTCACTTCTGGAACTAATAGGAATGGGATAGGACCTAGCCCAATGGCAAATGAACCGACGTAAACGAATGTTGCCGTCACTGTGATCGCAGGTAAACTCTGTAAGATACCAACACTATTCAATACAGATGCAATGGCCATAATGGAAACGGATAATAGTAGACATGGCACTCTACCAAGTCTATCAGTCAATGGGGCTGCCAAGAATGTAACTACTGCGTTACCGAGAGAGATCAAACAGTTAATGGCAACAGCATAATCAGGCAAGATCTTTCTAATGGTCTTGACACCATAAAACACAATACTGTTGATACCTGAAACTTGTTGACCAACCATCATGGCAGTGACCACGATGAGTGAATTTCTATAGGTTGGATCTTTGATGTAGTGTAGTATGGAAACAGATTGGTTCTTTTGTTGATCGTTCCCAGCTAATGAAGATCTCTCCTCAGCGGTTCCATAACTGGAGGACCAGCCTCTAACTTCATCCTCAACCAATGAACTAGTTTCACCTCTTAACTTATGTGCAATTGCCTTGGCTTGTTGGACATCGCCCTTTCTGACTAACCATTTTGGACTTTCATCTATACAGAAGACCAATAACAAATTTACAGCACCAATAACGGCCCCAGTGAGTAACAAGTATCTCCATTCGAAACTGTTTGCCCAATTGATCGCAAGCAATTGAGTAACTAAGATCCCAACATTGATAGCCACTTGGTTCATACTACCTAAGAACCCTTTCAATCCTAAGGGGCTAATTTCATTAATCAATAATGGAGTAACCACGATTGAACAACCAGCACCTAACCCAGAGATGAAACGACCCCATGCTAAATGATTAACAGTATTCGATGTGAATTCAACTAATGAGCCAATGACAAAGACAATTGCATTAAACGCACTAGCCTTCTTTCTCCCAAACTCATCACTTAGCGAACCTGCATACAAAGACCCAATCAACCCACCAATTGAAAAGATCGAAGTGACAAACCCCAAGCCTTGGTCATCCATCGCGATACATTTCGTAAGCCCCAAGCTATACAGCCAAGTGCTCTCGTATAGTTTCCCTGGGACGTCTAGATCAACTTGACAAGATAAAACAGAACCAGGACCATTCAATTCAGACATGTGATAACCGTATTGAATAGACGCGGTACACGCGACTATGGTGGTGAATATCAAGTGAGTGCTCCATTTGCGATCGTAAGCGTGTGCAATGGCGTCTTCAGACATTCTGACTCTTGGAGTTGTTATTTGGTGATGATATTATGAGTTTTAATAGATTTGATCCCTTGAGATTTCTTATTTCCTTTGTTGATGTTTCTCCGGATTTTCAAAATCAAGGATCTAAGAAATTAAGAGCTGAGAGGTACTCTCATCTGGAGAAAATATACTGGACGACTTGAACAGGATCTACAAACCAAACATGGCGAGCGTTATACAAGAACCACCAGTCATAAATGGCAACCCATCATTCTGGGACGATTTCCATCGTATGAACCAAGACCAAAGATTCCATCTCCACCCATTGTTCAGAATGATTGGGGTAGGCACTATAGCTGGGTTTTACGGTTTTTACTCAGGTGGTAAGAAAGGATATAACGAATCAGGTTTACGGTTTCTAGCAGAGAATTCACACAGAATGCCTACGACGAAAGGTGCTTGGTATTTCTATTATAAGCGGAAACAGTACGTGTGTGCTAAAGCTGGTTTTACGCAAGCTGTGAAAACGGCGTTCAAGTATCAATTTGTCGGTGTAAGTTATTTTGGATTAGAGGCGACGTTTGATTATTTGAGAGGGAAGACGGATTTCTTGAATAGTATTGCAGCTACGACGATTGCAGGTGTGGCATATGCTAAATATTTCAAGTTGAGTCGACATGGTGTGGCAAGAATGGGTAAGAATGGATTTGTATTGGGGTTCTGCTTTGGTGCTTTCCAAGATTTGATGATGTACTTGAGAAATGGCGATCTATGGTACATCAAATGTGCAAAGGGCCTGACATCTCAATTGTCATGAGGCCATATATCTACATGCGTATTCCTCCATTATTTATTTTGTAATACATGTATATTCTAATCTATTCTTCATCCTCGGATTCTTCATCCAAATCGAAAACTGGATACGTCAAAACAGCAGCAATACCCGTGATTTGATCCAATTGGATACCAGACTCGTGTAAACTTGAGAAAATAGTCACCTCACCACCAGTATTCTTCACAATATCACTCAATTCGATATAATGTTTACGAGTTGCAATATCATCACTTCTGAATAACGTATCGGTCAACAAGAGATTCTTCACAGCACCCATATTAATGGCCTTTTCACATTCTTTAGGACCATACCAAGCTCTCCCATCATCCGCATTCAGAGCTTTGAAAAATTCATCCATCAATAGAACATCCTTGGCGTATTTCGTTGTGGATAATTGTTTTTGAATTTCTTCACTTTTCAAAACTTCTTCAAAACCTTGTAAGAACCCAGTTGATGAATGAGCCACGAGGAATTTTGGCTTGGCTTGTAAAGTTTCCTTATCATTGTTTAATGCGGCCAATTGGAAGATCTTGTCAAATAATGATTGTGCAGTGAAACCTGGGGATGCCAATATTATAGCCTTCAATTTCGAAATGTTTAAATCTCTAACCAATGTCGATGCCACTAGCCCGAAAAACTTATCTAGTGATTTGTCATGTGCAGCGGAATCGCCTCTTTTCTTTCTCGGTATTGATCTTTCAATTTTTTGTCTCAATACGGTCATGTTTTCAGTGATTAAGCAAATATGAGCAACACCTTCTTGTAACACAACAGCGGCGACTTCGGCCTTTTCCTCAATACTGCAACTCTTGTTAATCAGGTCCCATGCGATTTGATCCCAATCGTCTTTATAAATGGTGAATGGATATTTGAAATCGATTTCTGCAGTGTGATAAGTACCACTTGGTACTTCTTCGAGGGCATCCACTGTTTTACCCCTTATTCTCATGACTTCATCCTGTGGAGTGAATTCGATGGTTTCAATGTTGATCTTGAGCTTGAGTAACTTTTTTTCCACTTTGGCCTTGCCACCTTTAGCTGATTCCTTTGCTGCCTTTTTGATATTTCTCATGGTTTTCAATTCAATCTCATCACCTTTTTGTATCAAGTTGTATAGTGTGAACAAATCCTCTTTATCCTCAGCGACTAAGGTCACTGACCCTGAGGAGTCTTTTTCAAAACGGTTTGCTATTAGCTTCATGGTTGCAGTTTTGATTTATGTTTTCAAGAGCAACCAGAGAACGAATTATGGCCCACCTCATCAGTATATATAAGGATTTTGTCGAATAAGGTCTCGATGTGCACGTTCGGAAATGGCAGAATTCTTGAGGATCAAACATTGATCTACAACATTTATTCTCATACTAATATCAAACTACAATTTCACTCAAGTCATAACAAATTGCATTCTAGATTTATAATCTAACTATCGGTAAATAGCTTGGATTTTTTTAACGGACATTGGCATTGGCAATGGACTTGACCTTGAATGATTGACCTTCCTTGTTGGTCAATTTAGCATCTGGCTTACCTTCTTGCTTGTAGATAACTTCCAATGCTTCATTGGTGGAGAATGAAGGTTGGACAGCTTCCCAAATCTTCTTCTTTGGGTTCAACACTTTTTCAGGAGTACCATCGAATCCTTCAAAGAAAACTTTGTCACCTGGTTTAACACCTTGTGGTGGATCAACAAATTCAACATGTTCATCATCGGACCCACATAGAACCATAGCAGTGGATTTGATACCTCTCATGGTGACAGGTTTCAAGTTGGCAACTAGGACAACGTAACGTTCTTGTAAGGCTTCGATTGGGAAATGTTTGACAAGACCGGAACAAACGGTACGTGGACCTTCTTCGTCACCACAGTCAATGGTGGAGACGTATAGGGCATCAGCATCTGGATGCTTAACAGCCTTTTGGATGAACCCAATACGGAAGTCAATCATGGATGGAGTTGGTGGAGCAGCTTCAGCTTTAGCCTTAGCAGCTTGTTCAGCAGCGGCTTTAGCCTTTTTCTCCTTCTTAGCCTTAGCAGCTTCTTCTTTCAATTTCTTCAAAGTTTCTTCATCTGGTTTACCACCTTTTTGTTTCTTTTCCTTTTTACCAGCGGCAGCATCTTCAGTGGCAGCTGGAGCAGCAGCTGCCTTGGAATCAGCAGCAGCTTTATCTTTCTTTTCCTTCTTTTCTTTGATTTCACGTGGAACTTCAACAGAGAAGTCAATCTTTAATTTGGAGTCTTCTGGGACTTCGACTAGAGTGTTTTGAACCAAATCAATCCAACGTAGTATGTGACGAGAAGTGGCATATTCTTTGGTGGTGAATTTAAGAGCGATTGGTAAAGCTCTGGAGAAGACAACAACATCAGCGGCAGATGGAGAGTTACCCAAGATGTAGGTTTTGTTTTTCAAAGTTTCGTTCAATTGTTCAATTGATTCTGGGAATCTTTTGGATAAAGTCAACCATTGGGATTCAAGGGCTTTTTCTTCATCGTTCAAAGCTGGGAACTTGGAGGCGTCAGCCTTTTCAGCATCGGCCAATGATAATTTTTGGAAAGAGGCAACTAAGTCAGCCATTTTTGGTGGATGTTGGTTGTGTAGATGATGATGTGACACTTTTCAAATTTGTATGCTCAAATGCTTCAATCAATGGCTCTTTTTCTTGTATGGCGCTTCGCAGTCGAAAAATTTTGGCTGTCATTAGTGGCACGTCTGGAAATGGCGGAATTATGATGTACGTACTGCAAATTAAAAATAACGTGAACAATGGCATCACAATAACTAGAATGGAATGTTGATTATATTTGGCTTTAAACCCATTTGAATCGCTCACACTGGATCATTCTGATATTTCATATTTATGAATAATCAATGTGGGGACATTGGGAGTGATCCCTCCTTCAAGAGTCAACTGTAGAACAATAGACACTCACGAGACAATAAGACGCTTCCAAGACTCAAGACACATAACACTTACTATACATAGGCCTGACAAATACCATAATGCATTGTTTACATTATCCACATATTGTCCACCACTGTTTATTTTCCGTCGATTTTCCCCAGACTTTACATGCCCAAATAGTCGTCTCCGTATACAAGAATTAGGTCCGTCCCGAATGGGCTAATTACCCAACGCGGTAGTTTATTCCTGGTTTTCTCTCGCGATTAGTCGCTTACTATTCGGCTTTTCACAGTTGACTTAACACATGAGCATCTCCAAGTTTCAGCAGGAACCTGGAACCACCAAAAAACACTCCACAACAATCGCTAGGAAACTATCCCCAGGTAGGATCGATCATTTGTACTATAATCCCAAGGCTGAACATTCATGCTGCATCGTCAAAATGAGCGTTAATGTCACAACTGTGAGTATGAGTCTGATCTTTTTTCTCTAATTATGCCCCATTCATTATACTAATAAACAATGTGATGATATAGAAGTCATCCACGACAGCGCCACAGCGAACTAAACCAACACGGAAGAAGACAGCAAGAGCATGCAATCATTGTCACAAGGCACACATGACCTGTGACGAGAGCAGGCCTTGTAAAAGATGTGTCACTCGAGGCTTACAGGATACTTGCGTTGATGCCCCACGAAAGAAGAAGAAGTACTTGATGGATGTTCCAGATGACACTGGGAATATGGGAGGCTATGGAAGTCAACAGATGAATATAACGCCGTCTATAAACTCACCGTCGCAGAATTTCAGTGATCTATATCCTCCAGAGTTGTCTCGTTCAAACAATAGTTCATTTGCCCAGCCAGACCCTTACCCACAACAACAACAACAACCATTGTCAATCCATCAACAACTTCAACATGATATTCCTTTGCAAGAACCTAACAACAATTCCTCGCATCAACAGCAACAACGTCTTCAACCGCCTCAATATCCTCATCAAAGATCAAAATTCTTATCCACGGCTGCTGATCTTGAATATTCCATTCTTAGTGATATCATCAAGCAAGACCATCTAAGTCCCTCCGGGATGAGACATAGCCCGAGTGATACCTATAGCACAGGTCATATTCAATCACCACCAACGTATCATCAACACTCGATCCTGGATGGGTTTAGACATAATTCTACACATAGCGCCCATTCCATATCAACACCGTCTTCATTGCAAGGACACGATATCTACAAGACTTTAGGTCAAGGTGATAAATCAATAAACCAGTATCTCTTGGGGTATGTACAGGATCAACTGGTAACTTTCCCTGAAGTGATGAAATGGATTGATGAAGAGAAAATAACGAGTCCCGAAGAGTTTTTGGAGAATGATAAGAAATCAGCTATAAGTTTTGCCATTGGTATTAATGATCATTCAAATGGTGGTACTTCGTCACAATATGATAATGGGCAAAATAATGGCAATAGTAGTGATTATACCCAGCAAGAGACCCAAAGTTTTGGAGGATTAAAATTCAAAGAAGCAGAGGACATTTATGCCAAGATTAATAAACCATTTAGTTATACTCCAGGATTCCATGCATTGATCAATTATTTGCGGAAACGGTTTAATAAACAAGACTTGGTGAAAATGGCCAAAAGTATGGCTAATTACAGACCAAGTTTCATCGCATGTACAAACACTTTGAAAGAAGACGACTTGATCTTTATGGAACAATGTTTCCAAAGAACATTATTGGAATATGACAAGTTCATTTCGATATCTGGGACACCTACAATAGTATGGCGAAGAACTGGACAAATCGCCTATGTCTCTGAAGAATTCTGTATTTTGACCGGGTGGACGCGTGAACAATTATTAAGCAAGATCACATTCATTGTCGAGCTGATGGATGATATCTCCGTTGTCGAATATTTTGATTTGTTTTCAACAATAGCGTATGGTGATTTCAGAGGTGCCACGATGACTGGGTGTACGTTGTTGACCCCGGAGAATACGACTATAAAGACAACTTGTATGTGGACTTTGAAAAGAGACGTTTTCGGGATCCCGATGATGATTATTGGGAATTTCCTGCCGATTTTATAGTGGAATATACACATTGAAAGGTATATACTACATTGTAAGTAAACTGAAAATGGAAATTGAATTAACTGTTCTTCTTATATAGCGAGGGTATATTTATTGTATAACTTAACATTTATTGAGCCAAGATGGATTTGACAAATTCGACATAATCGACATTCCCATCTTTAGTAACATTGACACCTTTCAACAATTCATCAACTTCAGCATCAGTCAATTTCTCACCAATAGAGGTCAAGATGTATCTCAATTCACCAACACCAATGTAGCCGGTCCCCTCCTTATCAAAGACTTGAAACCCCTTTATGTAGTCTTCTGGTTCGCCTAATGGTTTGAACCCATCTGGTCTGTTTATGATGTTGACATATGTTTCGAAATCTAATTCACCAGGGATTTGGCTTTGTAAATCGGCGATTTCTGCTAAGGTTGGATTTTGACCAACGGCTCTCAAAAGGTCGCCTAGTGTTTCTGGAGAGACTTTACCGGTACCCTTTTTGTCAAAGAGGGAGAAGGCATCTTTGTAAGTTTTGGTATTGGAGGACTATGGGTGATTCGTTGGTTAGTAACTGATATCAGTAGATTCGTATAGCCCACTTTCTCCCATCGCCACCCAAGTCTCATTGACACGGTCAAATTGGCTAGAGGTAAACACAGTGGATTGGATACTCACCATTGTAGTAGTTATTCAAGTCTAAGAGTATCTCTTGTTGGATCTAATTGTGACAAGCTGTTCGTGAATCGTGATGGGTTTCAAGTTCAGCGTTTTTCAATTGTTTTGTTTTTGTTTACATTTCGCGTTTCCCATCACAAAGGAAGAAAAAGCCTAGATCTTATGACTGGGATCTGGTTTATTAGATAAAGATGAGCGCTTGGACTTGAATATGAAGGAATATATAGTCTAGGATCTGAAGTGTACTAACCAAGGCCTAAATTATCGATCTCAGTAGAGCTCAGACTACAAAATGAACACCGAAGTCTCATATTCTAATGAAAGCCCATCTCATCGCTGATTTCTTTATATATGTAAAAAAAAATCTCGGTCTTAACTCAAAAGACATTACCAGCAAAATACGATAGTGGAACCACCTCAAGATGGCTGACCTGAACGCTAAGAGACTCGCTGTAACAAAGACCGAGCTACCACCATGTGCCCTTAGATACCATCCATTGGACTCATCGCTGTTGTTCTTGGGGACATACAAACTAGAAAAGGAAACTGGGAAAAGAACTGGTTCAGTGGATATCTACAAAATACTAGGTGAAGAGTTGACACTTGTTCATAGTGAGCCTACAGAATCTGCTATATTGGACTTGAAATTCTCTCCACATGATGACTCCCTTTTCATAACGGCACATTCCACTGGTGATTTGACTGTATGGAGGTATGATTTACAAGATGCAAATTTACACAAATTGCATCATGCTCAAGTTTTCGAACAAGATGTCTTGATCACTTCATTGATCTTTTCACAAGTCTTGCAAAACAAAATTCTGCTAACTTGCACTGATGGATATGTCGCCCTCGTGACGATCGATGATAAGGCAGCTGTATCGGAACCTCAATATTTCGGTACTCAGCATGAATTAGAATGCTGGACAGGTGCTTTTGGTAACATGGCAGAAATAGCAAATGTTGTGTTCACAGGTGGTGATGATGGTGCGCTAATCGCTCATGATTTGAGAGAACCAGATTCACTAAGTATCTTCCATGCAAGAAGAACTCATGAAGCAGGTGTTGTTGCTATACAGACCAGTACTTTTGGAAATCATCATGGGGTTGGTGATTGGTACAGTGATCAGCCATACACTTTATGGACCGGTTCATATGATGATAATTTAAGAAGTCTGGATTTAAGAGTCGTGCCAGATTATGGTCTTGTCAATGGGATCATACCGAAAACTAATTCGAAATTGAATCTTGGTGGTGGTGTTTGGAGATTCCAACCATCAACCATAAAAGGTGATAATCGTTTATTGACATGTTGTATGTACAATGGAGCTCGTATCATTAGCACGGATAATGAGACTAAAGAACCAATCGTGGAAAAGTTTTTCAAAGAGGAGCATGAAAGTATGGTTTACGGGGGTGATTGGAGTCCTGATGGTGAGACGGTGGCAACGTGTAGTTTCTACGATTGTGTTGTACAAGTGTGGTCTCCTAATTGATTAAAAATCATACTATATCAATACATATATGCTCATTAACTATCTTCTGAATCTGCATTCCTCTCAATCCATTCCTTTAATTTAATCCAATCAACTTCACCTTCTGGATTATCAAGAAGTTTTTGATCAACGTATTGATCAACAGGTAACGTCTTTCTCACAGAGACAATGGTTGGAATTTTTCTAACACCGAATCTAGGTAACAAGTCTCTTGTCTCCGGTTGATCCACTTCAATATCAACCATATTTATTCTCTTATCAGTTTCATATGCAACTATTCTCTGTAGAGCACCAGTGACTTTATTACAATATGGATCACCTCTCACGGTGAAATTCAACAACAATGGTCTCTTGATCAATAGCAAATCATCCAATTCATTTTCAAATCTAACTGGTAAAAAGATACGATTCCCCTGCTTGGTCGATGTTGGAGGTTCAATGACTTTACGTTGTGTCCACCAGAAATTTCTTGTACCGATAATTGCAGCACCAACGATGAGCCCGGAGCCAACCAATATTTGTCTTTGTGTAAGTGAAACCATCATACTTTTTCTATCTCAATTCAATTGTCAGTTGTAATCTAATCTAAAGGTCTTTTCAGCTAGAGCTAATAGAACTCAGTTCAGAAATGTGCCACTCTAAAGTTTATATTGCTCGGATTTCACATGCTCTGTCAATTTCTGAAGTGACAATAGTTGGTCAGACACGCTGTACTTTGGCAGAGTCTCGAGTCTAGAGAATAGAGAATGATGGAGTTTTGAGAAATTGGTGAGTATAATTATTAACGTACAGGAGTCGTTAATTGTCTAGTAGCCATTTCGAGTAATATCATACGCAGTCATGCAGTGGATCGAGCTCTAGGAATCCCAGTGAATATGAATACGTCTCCGATATCAGACGCTTTGAATTCATGTACATATGACCATTGACCAATCTACATCGAAGGGAACATCACGTACTCGGTATAACTTCACGGTTCAATTCACCAAGGGGCCTGATCGTCTCTGATATTACTACATTATCCCAACGACCGATGCTCATCAACTTGCAAACTAAATCATCAAAGTATAATAAATGATTGTTTGATAAGAGATTAGTCAGAATATGTAAGCCACAGTTTCTACCGAATTTTGCGCAAAATCGGCAAAAATCCGAGCGACAAGGTTCCAGATTTGGAAACTACGCTCTAGAAAAATGAGACAACGAAAGTGCCGAAACTTGGGAAAAAGCATCTTAATATGAGCACTTCTTGTCAGTTCTGGAAGCTAATTTGTTGATCAAGATGATACGAGTTAACATGGTCTTTCACGGGGATTCAGGAGTACTTTTACGTCTTTAGGCTAACAGTCATAGCCTAAATAGGAATATTTGGCACTTTTGATTAAAAGCGCGATCTTACCTAATTCGGTAATCTCCCGCATCACCCGTCCACTTTTTCGCCAATTCGGTTTTCATCCACACTTTTTTCCACCGCTTATTAATTTCCAAGTTTCTCCAGAAGAATTCAAAGCTTGTGGTGCTACTATCAAAGTTGATCAACGTCTGTTTTGTTTCCAGTTCAAGTTCAAGTTGTATATATACTGTGATCAGGCAAATCAGCTTTAAAGATCTCAACGAAAAGTCATTTTGCTCTCTGCTATAAAAATAGAGTTGTTGTTCAAAGTCGTTCAGTTCAGTTCTCGTCACAATACCCACAAGAAGTCATAGGTCAAGTCATCTATTCAACACATATCCAGAATCAACAATGGAGCATCCAAAACCTGTACATGCTGATGAAAGCCTAAACAATATTTCATTAGTCTCGCCATTCGTGACGCCAGCAGATACTGTGCCTTCCACACCTCTTGGTATCCCAGTTAATGTTAAAGACTTGCCAAATAATAAAAGAGAGCAATTACCAGACATATTACCCACTGTCGAGTGTATAGCTCGTGCAAGAATCCCAACAACACAAGGTTCCGAAATTTTCCTTCACCTTTACAACAATAATATTGATAATAAAGAACATTTAGCCATTGTCTTTGGAGAAAAGATCAGATCGAAGAGTTTATTCAAGAGAAGACCCGGTGATACACAAAGTGATAGAATGACAAGAGGTGCTTATGTTGGGAAACTAAGACCAGGACGTACCATTGCTGATAAAGATGAAACCACTGGAGAAGAATTACAATTTGATGACGAAGGTTATGCTATTTTCAAGTTGAGTCCAGAAGATGAAGCCACTTTGGTACGTATACACTCAGAATGCTACACGGGTGAAACAGCATGGTCATCTAGATGTGACTGTGGTGAACAATTTGATGAAGCTGGTAGATTGATGGGGAAAGCCGGAAGAGGGTGCATTGTTTACTTAAGACAAGAAGGTCGTGGGATAGGATTGGGAGAAAAATTGAAAGCATATAACTTACAAGATCTTGGTGCTGACACTGTGCAAGCCAATTTGATATTGAGACACCCAGCAGATGGTAGATCGTTCTCCTTGGCAACAGCCATCTTGTTAGATTTGGGTCTCGCCAATATCAAACTATTGACGAATAATCCAGATAAGATTGTGGCAGTGGAAGGTAAAGAAAGAAAAGTTAAAGTGGTGGAAAGGGTCCCAATGGTGCCATTGGCATGGAGTAAAGATGGTGAAAAGGGTATACATTCCTCTGAAGTTGAAGGATATTTGAGAACAAAGATCGAGAGAATGGGCCACTTGTTACAAAAGCCAATAAATATTTAATGCATGGTGCTCTCCGGGGAATTGATTTAGATCAACGTGTTAATAAACGTACGATGTCGAACGAATTCTTGATAATCCTGTAGTCCATGGAAAGTCCGTACACATAACTGTTAAGGTTTCTCACTACCTGAGCCCTACTACTCGAATACTGTAGACAACTTCTGTTGTAACGAACCACCTTCGCGATTTCTAATCAGTCAGGTTCTAAGACCCTCTTCGATTACTAAAAACAGGTTTTTATCGGCCTAAAATTAGTTTCCAGAATCCAGCGTAGGCTCTGTGTATGTACTTGTACCAATTGTACATGATTGAGCATTAGACGTAGCGAGCGTTTCGGAAGGGCACAAAAGCCGAGCAGTGAACTAAGAGTTGATACTGACACAAAATTGAGCTAGAAAAACACACTGTTTCCCTCAATTTCTTCATAGATTCAGTAATAAGGGACTACAATGATCATTTGCACGGAATTATAGTACTTTATCTCTTCAAATCTACTAAAACTTATTGTGATTTTGTTTGCCCCTCGGTGAATCTGACGTCGCTTCGATCCGAACATTTTAGAAGAAAAAAAAAGAAATGTTGTGCCGCAATTTTTGGCACTGGAAATTCGCGACCTATCAAAACTGTGCTTGAAGTACATCACAATTCTACAAGTATATAAACAAGGCGGGATACGCACTAAATTTTGACACAATTGAGCCTCCGTTGAATATTCCTCATACGATAATATCAAATATGTCCAAGTTTTACGAATTAGCTCCATTAGACAAAGCCGGTGAACCATTCCCATTCTCCCAATTGGAAGGTAAAGTTGTCCTTATCGTCAACGTTGCTTCCAAGTGTGGGTTCACTCCTCAATATACCGAATTGGAAGAATTGAACAAACAATACAAAGACCAAGGTTTAGTCATCTTGGGTTTCCCATGTAACCAATTTGGTCACCAAGAATCTGGTACTAATGAAGAAATCCAATCTTTCTGTCAATTGAACTATGGTGTTAGTTTCCCAGTTTTGAAGAAAATCGATGTTAACGGTTCCAACGCTGATCCAGTTTATCAATACTTGAAGAGTGAAAAGGCTGGTCTGTTAGGGTTCAGAGGTATCAAGTGGAATTTTGAAAAATTCTTGGTTGACAAGAATGGTAAAGTTTACGAACGTTACTCTTCATTGACCAAACCATCTTCTTTAAAAGAAACTATCGAAAAATTATTGAAATGATTCGATTTATTTATGAACACCCCCATTGCCTTTTTTACATCCCGCATTTTCTAATAAATAATTTAATGAATAACTATTACACTGTTTAGACAAATTGTTATAGATCTTGTATACCATATATAAGCACTCGACACATGAACTGAACCTCATTACTTCAAAATCATCTACAATAACTTCTCTTTGCATAAGGAATATCAAAGTTTATTATATATCTGTCATCAAAATCGTATATCATATAGAATTGGCATCGTTATTCTACTGTACATTGTAGTATGGCATCCTCGTCACACCCATCAACATATCCTCCATGTTATTAGCATACATCTGGTTTCTCCATGGACTATTCCCAATAACTTGTGGTGTGGCATCAAACATTTGTTGACCCATCAACTGTTCGTTGATGAGTTGTTGAGAATCTATTACATTGTCGATCATGTTCATATTGAAAGATTGATCTGAGAATGATGGTTGTAGCTTGACAAAATTGTTGTTTGGTAGAGTGGATTCCACTGGTATATCCTCTTCGCAACTTTGTGTCTGTGTGTCTGTAGAGTTCCCCTCAGACATGATTCCTAAGCCTTTCCTGTCTCCAATATCTAAGTTGGTCTCGCTCTCAAAGGAAAATTTTTGATTTTGAGGATAAACTTGAAGACCAAGACTGTATTGGGATTCTATACTTTCTTCAGATACGTCAATTGGTTGTGTATCATCATCCTCTTCGTGGTGTTCTTCAGGCTCACTGACCACTGGTGTCATTTCATTGGATTCCGGTGATACAAAATGTGCGACATTCTTCTTTTGAAACACAATATCTTTTCTTACTCTTCCCTTTGTCTTAGCTTTTCTGCCTCTTCTCTTATTTCTGGCACTCACTGTGGCATTGATGGACTCCAACTCTTTGGAATGTTGGGCAAATTCTGCAGAAGCTGCTTTCAAGAATTCTTCATCTTCTCTGAAATTAGATGCAACCTCAGATCCATGTTCCCACTCAGCAGGCTCTACTATCGATCCTTTATTATCTTTCCCTTGAGTCAATATTGAAATGAGCTTATTGATACCAAGTTCACCAGGAACTTTGGCTCTTAAAAATGAGACATCTTGACCAGAGTCTGCAATCTCGAAGAGTTTCTTCAGCGATTTGGTCAATAGATCTACCCTAGTCTCCAATAACTCAACGTAACCTTCTGGGTAATCTTTATGAACAGGACGATGGCGCTCAGTGTAGGTACATAGCCTGTTGTCGTCAATGCATTTCATACATGGCTTAAGTCCATTACATTTTGTTTTCTTGATACGGCATGAATCACATGCCTTACCAACTCTTTTCTTCTTCATATTCAACTCACTGCTTGTGATGGACTGAGGAGATGGACCGTCTTCATCTGGAGAGGTATAAGAGTATGACAAATTAGGCATTGTAAAAGTACTGTTCAACTTAAAATTCGAGTTTTGACTTTTGGATGTTTCAGACAATTTATTTCGCTCTTCAAATGAATTGCATTTCACTGTTTTGATACGTGGTCGTTAAACAATAGCTTCATAAAGTGTCAAACCCATCTTCTTGCATGAGGGCATTGGGGACGACGAAATACACTGTATTTATAAGATGCCATTCCAGTAGAACTCAAATGCACCAGAGCAAACACTTTTTTACGACTACTCGCATATCCCACCTCGGTGATAATCGGTTCTTACAATCAAAACAATAGCGGTTTCATTAAATCCGAAATCTTCGGTAACTTTTCCCCATTTGGAAGGCTAGATCGGCCTTCGGCAAAAACGTTTAAACTACAGTGGTATCACAAGCAAATCCCAAGAAACGTTGTAACTTCTGGGGTGAGTGATAAGCGTTTCCATTACGTCTACGTCTTGTCATTTTGTTTGAAATAGACTTCAAAGTTCAGACATCACCCATCAATTATTAAGCACTTTATAGTGGCTCACTAGACACTGGTCTATATCTTCATTGTCAGAGTGCCGAAGGAAAATTGTTGAATTTGATCTTGGTATGGTGATTGTTGATTGGTCATTGTGATATTGCTACTTGTTGGAACTATATTAGAGTGAATAACTTCGTATAGTAATTTCCCGATATCCTCTAAGCTACCTAGTGTCCTATAAATGTATACTTGGAAGTTGTCTCCTTTTGTATCTTGTCTTCCATGTTTCCATTAGGTGCTCCCCTC
>JAJLXP010000152.1:0-24283 GCA_030674255.1 Hansenula queroliae | reverse complement strand
ATGGGGTCATTGATTTTACTTTCTTTGAAGTGTTGAATGTGATGATTTTTCAATTATTAGCAAATTTGGAGAGTGATAACACACCGTTGTCCATGAAATCTTTCAACGTGGTTTGATTTCTGTGTGTTGGATGGTATTGATTAGGTATTTTCATTGTATCCGTATCTGTTATGGAGTTCCTTCATTTTGAATTTGAGGGACTAGCATTTGAAATTTGTTCCCTTAACTATTCGCGAATCCATTTTGCCATATCAAGCAAAATCTCAGCTCGCTTCAGCTTTAAGCGCTTCAATTACATACCACAAACCTTCAGATAACTAGCACTTGGAGCTCTCCATCAACTCAATTCGACTGAAGCACAATGGACATCATAAATGAATTGGTGAGCAATATCACATACGAAAATGGTGAGCTGCTAGCATACCTGATTGGCTCAGGATTGAAACAGAGAAACCATGTTGCCAACTTAGATCCTGCTTATATCGATAGGGATACCACGTTATCAAATGAGATCGGTAACATCATCAAATCATATATCCTGTTGAACAAAGCAGCAGAAGCGGGTGACTCTGCTAAAGAGTTTGAGAGAACAGACGAATTGTTGAAGAGCTTGAACAGATTTGCAGAACAACAAGGTCCGTGGATTGTTAAACCACTTATTGTCGTATCTCAACTCTTGATAACGAATGCTAAAAAGGCGGATAAACATATGGAACTAAATCCAGCTGCATATTTGGAGAAAAGACAGCATGGTGATTTTGAAGAAGAATCGTCATTGATCAAAGCCGCCAGAACAATTCATAACTCTTTTAAACTTTGTCTAAATGATCGAAATGAAGATATCTACAACTCAAGAAAAAGCGCAGTGTATTTCTTTGTTGGACAAGAATTGAAAATTTATTATCAACTACTCAATAGAGATTTAGCAAGAAATATGGAAAAAGTCCTCATAGCTAAAGAACGTGAATTACCAAGTTTATCAATGGTTGATAGATCTCACGCTATAACATACTTATACTATAGCGGTGCCCTAGCATGTGGTGACGGTGATTTTGAAAAAGCCTACTATAAATTCAAATACGCATATCACTTGTGTCGGAAATCTGACTCGACTCATCTTGAATCCATATTGGTATACTTGATCCCATTGAAATTTTTGATTTTAAAACAATACCCTGACTTAAACAAATTGAAATCATTCCCAAGGATCCAATTCATCTATAACAACATAGTGGTGAGTTTGAATAATGGTGATTTACAAAAATTTGACAATAAGGTGGAAGAATTAGAATTGTTCTTTCTAAAAAAAAACTTATACTTGGTTATTGAAAACTTGAGACAATATGTCATGTTGAAATTGATTAAAATTGTTTATTTGGCAAATAATTCACATCCACATGTCAACTTCCGCTCAATTTGTCGTGCTATTGAGTTCTCGTTAAACCATTCTGCAACACAAGCTGAAATTTCCAAGAAATGTCTATTCACTTACGAGCAGGCAGAGGCCGAGTGTCAAGTCGCTAATCTAATCTACAAAGGTTTCATCAAAGGTTATATCTCACATACTAATGGTGTCTTGGTACTAAGTAAAAAAGAACCTTTCCCTCGATTAGTTAAACACAATGACAGTCAGCTATAGACCAAATGTATAGGTATAACAATTAATGAACAACAACTTGATGTACCACCCACTTGCAGTTGATCCACTGGGTCGAAATGAATTATTCAACAGCCTCTATCGTGGATAGGAACTCTATGTTTCACAATTATAGATGTGTCTTTCGTCACCATATCTATCTTTATCAAAAGCTTCGATTTACAACCATACTTCTTCCTAGCATCCTCTTGGCGGAAAGAATCAGTACCATCACCCTTAAATTGATAAAAATCCTTTGGACAAAACCCAACTACCTTGATAACATTATTTCTAACGATGATTGATCTTATGGACCAGTGTATCTGAGTGCAATCTCGAATTGGTTTCACAACGTGTTTTTTAAGTTGTGAACAGATCCCCTCTGGCACGGGGTTTACATTCAATCGTGCATTGTGATAACTTGTCCCATTATGGACGTTGGATTTCAACATTTGACCAAATTGGAAACCGGGGATTGTACCTATGAAATTGGCATTGATGTTTTCACGAGTACTAGACAAATATTTTCGGAAATATAGCATCAAGTGGAAGTGATGAGGAGATGACTTTGGAATAGAAAGGTAGGCTCTAGAGGCTCTTTTCCTTGATCTGAGTTGAAGCTTTACCGACTTCTGGGTGTGACAATAATGACATAGAGTGCAAACTGGGGAACGCTCTCGTCCTGGGGTATCATCAACGAAGTCGAAACATTCTTCAAATTTCTTGAGACCACAAGTGGAACATTTTTTGTATGGCAGTGAGTGTGACAGTTTTGTTTCTGAGCTGGGGTTTTCGTGCACTTCTCTCACAAATTGATCAAAATCCTGTATGTGTGATTGTTAGCTTCCCGTGCCATGTTTCGTATTACCATTAATCAGTGGTTTGATAGATGTATAAGTTGCAAGTGTGTACATACACGAAATAGCGTCATATTTTAGTACCGGTACAATATAATTCCAGGCACAGAGATTTTTTTATTGAGCAACTAGTTTACTTTGTATCCAACCAAACATCTCGAGATAAAACTCATGTCAGTGATGCGTTTTTCGACAAACTTATCAATCACGACGTACTACGCATAGTGAAATCAGTGGTGTCACAAAAAGTACATTGTTGGCCCGCTCAGTTTTGTCCAATCTCGGAGAATTCGGAGAATCGAAGATGAGCATTACTTAATCATGAAAAGGTAACAAATGAGCTTCTAGTTAATTTTACAGCTTTTAAAAGGGTATTATGAACCAGTATTTGTCAATTATGGGGCGACATCCATTATTTGATCGTGGCAAGAACCTACATTAGCAATGCTGGGATTTCAACGTTTTAAGACTTGTAAAACAAGTGAGGTCGAAATTGGATAAAAATCTCTGATGATTTGAGATTATGTAATCAGGAAAATTTTGGCAAAAAAATTCCGAAGCCGAGAATCGAACTCGGGTTTGTACAGTGAGAGTGTACCGTGATAGCCCCTACACTACATCGGAGAGAACCATTTGAGATTATGTAATCAGGAAAATTTTGGCAAAAAAATTCCGAAGCCGAGAATCGAACTCGGGTTTGTACAGTGAGAGTGTACCGTGATAGCCCCTACACTACATCGGAGAGAACCATGCATGAGATAGGCAGTGCTCCTACCAGTATGTGTTAGGGCACGTGACTAGCACGTGACTTTCACGTGAACTTCTATAGACTCACCACGTGAAAGTTCGTTTTCGCGTATCGATAGCCTCGGTTTACCATAAAGGGAAGGCGATGACGTTTTTTGTTTTCATCACGATTAGGAAAAACATGACCATGAAAATTTTTTGTGCATTGATTTGAAGGAGATAACGTAAAAGGAGGTACGAAGTTCAAACAGAAATTTCTGGATCATTCATTTTGCAAGATCGTTGGAAAGCTCGCAATTCATGATCATCATGGCAAGAATGAAAGGGTATACAAGTCTGAAACTATGATCGTAGCTATAATCGTACCATTCAACAAGAACCCGGGGAAGCCATAGGCGTGGATGGACCCTTTAGGTTCAAAGGAAGTTCTTCTCTATATTGTAATTTGTAAATGACACTTTTTATTATACGGGAATAGCCTATGTTTTCTAACGGCCATACAGGATTGTGCGGAAGATAAGCTGTGGCGAGCGGTACCCCCACGGCCCACGATGTATTGTCCAAGACATCAATTTATTTCCAATCGTACCGAAACATAGAGCAAAACGTTCCAAAATCCATAGGTACACCCGAGCGATTGGTTAGAATTCTTTAGTCAAAATCGTCATTGATCATGAACAAGAAGACGTGATCACAACAATGAAAAATTTTCACCTGTTTGTACGCTATGAGAGGTGAATGATGCGGAATGAATCAAGTGATTCAGTTCCATTTCCTAGTAGTTGCCAGACCCCTTAGTTTTACTCATCCCATACCGTGTGATGTATCCTAAATCCGTTGAAACTACCAGACCTCTCTTAACCGGGTTTGATGCCCTTTACTAGAGCTTATTTCTTCTACGTTTGGCAAAGGTAGGCTCTGTCCGGCTGTGGGCACCCGTAGCGTTTGGCTCGTCACGACTTGTCTCGGTGCTCTGCCTAGCAACCTCACCGTTTGGTGGGATGAATAGGAGATCGTCAGCCTATCCGTTTAGAGTGACATCAGAAATGGACAGAGGTCACTGGTCTGGGGTGCGTCTGAGAGTGACCTTTACTATGACTAAGACAACAGCTTACAAAATTTTCAGAATTTACGTACTGGTATCACAGCACATGGTATGACAAATTGCAAGAGCCTGAAATGTGTATATAAAGAGGTGGATATCCTCTACCTTCCAATCAATGCTTCCTTTGTAGATTCATCATCAAATCAGTCAGATCAACAAAACACAAACTACACACAACTACACACAACTACAAAAATGCAATTCTTAGTCTTATCATCCGAAGTTACCAAACCATTCGTTATTCCAAACGTTTCACAAACTTCAGAAACTGTTAAATCAAGATCATCAAGTGTCTCAAGCATCCCAAGTGTCAACCGTGATGGCAGACGCCCAAGTGTGTTGTTGTAAAGCTTTTAGCATCACATACTTAATTCAATCACATACCAAGCAACATGACCTGGAAAGTCTGTTGTAAAACTTGGACAAAACAAAACATTTGCATTCACTTCTCAGCTAAAACATATCAAGACGTTTAAGCTGCTTTTGGATCAGGATATTCAATGATTAATATACTGATAGTTTTATTTGGGGTTACGAGTATCATCAACACTCGCTACGATCGTTCCTGGATTTGAATAGGAAAGGGCGCTCAACGATCAAGGTTTAAGGAAAATATATAAAAAGATATTAAGAATAAGGGAGTCTATAGTGATTTTTATAATGAAGTTTTTTTCTCACTAGTTGAAGCCAATTTGTAGAATTGTTCTATAGTTGTCATTTTCCGAATATCACTCTTGCAGCGGCTATATATACTGTTCTTTGAGGTAACCACAATTACAGGATCACTACACACAAGCGCCATACGTGTATAATATATTCACTTCACACAATAATGTAATCAATCAACTATAAACATGAATAACACCCCTTTTCTCCATAGGGGTCCACAAATTCTGAGGTTCTCTCTCCTTAGAAGATTGGGTAAAATTCGTTGTACTTCTTAGCGTAATAACCAGTACCCAAGACACCCAAGATGGTCAAGATAACAGGAATTGGTTTAGAGAACCCACTTGGAGCACCTCTGGCGATACCAGCAGCCAACAATAATGATGAAGAACCTAAAGCGAGTTCAAGACCCCAATCGGCATTTTTCTTCAACAAGTAACCAGCGGTACCGAAAGCAGCAGAAAAGGTAAGACCAGCGACTAATGATGGGATTGAACCTTTCTTACTGTGTATCCTTGTTAGTATACTCTTAAGCGGTACCATATTTCATTGTCACTCACGCATAACCCATGGCACCACCGATTAAGGTTAAACCAGCTAATGTAAAACTTGGATGTTCCTAAGGAGCAGAAAAGGCATTGTTAGTAAGGGCGCTTCAGTAATCAATCCTTTAGCCATCACTCACCATTTTGTTATATCGAATATATGAATTGTTTATGTTGTGGTAACACAAATTTGTTTCCAGGTAAAAGGGCTACTAATTTTGAATCCTCTTTAAAATTATTGTTGAAAGTTGAAAGTGTTGATCAGATGTTCCTGATAAATCTCGGCTTGACGCTTTGGGAATTTGGTTCCGAGGTGGTGTCTGGATGTCCGACATCCATTCGATTCTCGGACGGAGCAGTTTTCCTAGTATTAAGTATCAAAAGTGACATTTTGAGGCTACGCTTTGTATGCCTATTTGTGACTTTAGTGAAGTAAAGTGCAGTTAAATAGTTGCAGTATTGATAATGATCTGTATAGATAACTCCAAGAGGTGTCAAGTTGCCAGCTCACAACTCATAAAGAACACACTATGACCTCCTTATCACAACCGAGCACACCGTTGATGAACAGTACGTCATCTTTTAGTCAACATAGTACACCAAATAAGAAGAACATCCAGCAGAAACTATTAGTACTGAAACTGAAAAGAATAAATGAGTTGAACAATAGACTAAGAGAAACTTTGGCTAAGGATAGAATCTATGCTTCAAATGCATCATATTCAATAATAGACTATACACAATCACACAAGGATTATGTCCTGCCAGAGATATGGGGCAATTTAAAACCTGGTGAAAACCCTTTCAGGAATAACAAGTTTCAACAGAATCCAACGAGATCAAACAATCAAAGTGGACAAGCTGGTGAAGGTGCTTGTTGTACAATAGTATAAGAAAAAATCAAAATCAAAACCAAAGAGTATAATATATACACACATATAATGATGTCTCAGACTAACCACCCAATTGCTTTGGTTCTTTTTGTAAATTGAATTGGAAATCATCATTCACTGTATCCACTTTAGCTTCTTCTTCATCACCACAACCACAATCATAATCCTCGATGATCTTGGAACAATCATAAATTGGTTTCTTCAAGAATTTGTTAACTTTATTATGCATATCACAACCCCAAACCGATGCAGTTTGTCTCGATGAAGTTTGTGGTGGATACTTGGCTATAGCTGCTGCAAAATGTTCAGCACATTCACCACATGGGTAAACTTTAACAAATAGTCTAATGTATTGATCTAAAGTCTCACGTTCTTGTTGTGTAGGTTTCTCGGGGTATCTAGCCAAAATGGTATGTAGTAGTTTCCAAGAGGCACGTCCTAGTTCAGCCTTGACAGTTTCATTCCCCATCTTAGGCATGAATGGCTCTTTCACAGTGTTGTCTTGTTGAACTTTCGTCAAATCTCCAACATGTGTATCCGGTGTTATTGGTCTTGGTTCATCGAGCTGTGGAGCAACAGTCATCGAGTAGTACAACACGACCAAAAGAAGTGCTGAGATCGTGGCCACGATTGCTGGTTTCTTTAGCATTCTCATTATGGGATTTCTATGGTGTTTTATAGTGGTGTTTTCTGCTTATCAGATGGTGATTGTTCTTGATATCTGTCATAATTGATTTGGTTTTTTTTTAACTACTACGCTCCAAAAAAATCACCTGGTAGAGATGCTGACATTACTATAACTACATGGGAGAGTAGACTAAGTGAAGACGAACCGGAAAAGATGAGCAAAGAAGGAGCACAATTCACTGTCCCAAAGGAGAAGATCCCAATGACCAGCAGACCATCCTCTGCGTCCAATTCGAATGGTGGGAATCCATCAACTAGAAGACCTCCAGTGCCAAATTCTAGTGGTATAAACACTGTTCAAATCAATGCTGCTAGAGAGATGTTTGCCAGTACTGTTAGAGCTAGAGGTCCACCAGTCAGTGGTACATCTACCAACTCAACATACATACCCAACCCTTCAAATGCTGTGAAAAGACTACCTTTCGACTTTGGTGCCGTGGAGCCTCCGGTGGAACATACTGGGATGCCAGTCATGAGAACATCAACAGTCAAGCCAGTGATCTCGGTACCTGCAAAGAACCATGATAAGACCAACTGTACAAATCCTCAATGTGCACATTGTGGCCAAGTGATCATTCCATCTCCAGTTGCCTCGTTCCCAGTGGTGGAGACACCTTCAATCTCCATTGGTGATTGGGAAATCTATACAACGAAAAAACCAATTCTAAGCTCTGATGAGATAGATAGTGAACAAGAGAGATTGGGGATCCCTATTCCTGAAATGATCTTTGGTCATAACAAAGTGGAAATTAAAAACAAGGCTAAACAAGATTTCTCATTATCATTCAATACTCCAGATGCTCTTAGTCTTGTTGACACAACCGGTGAAAACTTGATCCAAGTTTCGTACTCTAAAGAATGGTTCAGTACAAGAAATACCAATACAGATGATTGCAAGGGTATTATCAAGCCTTTTGATTGGACCTACTCAACAAATTATCGTGGGACAATTTCATCCGCGGTGGATTTCAAAATCACATCTGACGTTTCAATCCCACTAGATAAGCTTAAAAGACCTGATCCTATCCTATTTTTCGATGAAATGGTCTTGTACGAAGACGAGCTGGGTGATAATGGGATAAGTGTGCTAAGTTGCAAGATTAGAGTGATGCCCGAGAGATTACTATTATTGACAAGATTCTTCCTTAGGGTGGATAATGTCCTATTCAGAGTGAGAGACACAAGAGTCTATATCGAGTTCAACGACAATTTGATCATTAGAGAATATAAAGAGCAAGAGGCAAGCTATGATGATGTAATGAAGAAGATAAGTCCATTGGCTGGTGATCCAAGAGCATTCTTAAGAGATCAGAACTGGATAGCATCCAAATTGCCAGTGATAAAGACCATTGTGGATACTGCTACACTGAATTAGAACTTCAATTCCCATATATATATCTCGTTTATACTTTATCTGCGTGTACATACATGTTGTTTCACAAAATTATCAATTCAAAATGCACCAATAATTCTCTCAGCTTGAAAGAGATCTTCTTGATTAGTCTCTTTCTTTTCGATAATCTTCAACAATTGTTGACCACTCAATTTATGCAACCCCTTATAATCCAATTTGACCAATTTCAACTTCTTAACATCCAACTCTTCAATTTTCTTTGTTGTAACATACACACCGGACCAACCTCTAATGAAATTTGAGGCCAGTTCAATCGATCTCAAAAAATGTTTGCAACTTGATACTAATGATTCAACATCACCGTCTCTTTCGAATTTAGCGTTCTCAATTTCACCTATTCTAGCAAAGATATTGTATGCGAATGGAGTTATCAACAAGAT
Organism: Hansenula queroliae; assembly: GCA_030674255.1. Lineage (NCBI taxonomy): Eukaryota > Fungi > Ascomycota > Saccharomycetes > Phaffomycetales > Wickerhamomycetaceae > Hansenula > Hansenula queroliae. The sequence goes on along the minus strand of JAJLXP010000152.1, from coordinate 15,353 downwards.
CTCTTGCAATGCGAAAACAGCCTTTTCATAGTGACCAACCTCGTAATAAGCTTCGGCCAATTCTGCCCATACATCGGTATCCAATGGACTTATATTAGCGAACCCGGTTAATGCCTTAATATAATCTTGTGGATCTTTAGAATTCTTACTCAATGCAATTCTTTTCTTCAAGCATGTTAGCTCGTTAGAACTTCTCTTGCTCAAATAGTCAACTGCAGTTTGAGGACCTGTTGTGGCTTCCAAATAAACAGCTTTTAGTACAGCTACCCTTTGACTGTCAGCATCACCAAATTTGTCTAAAAGTCTGTCCAACAGAGTCTTGGCCTCATGGTCCTTATTTGATAGCAAAGAAAGGTAGAATTGTAACTCAATAAGGTTATAGTACTTGATTGACTCTAATGAGTGTGCATGGGCCGATAGGAAACCTTGCAATTGCAGATATGTTGACGATATCTGTTCAGGTGTGAACTTGGCGTATAACCCGTGTTTATGGATGTTTAAAAGTTTCTCTTCCAAAGCTGACATCTTGATATGATTGTTATTGTGGATATTATCACTCTTGCGTGTCTATTTCACTTGATTATCCAGCTTAGACTAGCCAATCTGCTTGTTTTGTCGTCATCAAATGCTGTATATTAAAGTCCCGTCATTTCGGAAATTGAAGATTATCCCAAGTCGGAATTCTTTTCCTGTGATGTGATAATTTTTGAGATTCCCCGGAATTCAATTTCTTCCACAGACGAAAAAAAGTTTTCGATTTATTTCAATATTAAACGCCATCAAATTTCATGAATTTCGAACAGAACCACCAAAGATCTTCCCATTCCAAGATTCAAAGAGTCCAGACCAGTACTGTCAGTTGTCCTTAAGAGCCACATTCAGCACACAATCTATCTAAACCCATCCAGTTAAAGCTTTCCGAAGTCCAAATCATCAGATAGATACTCCGAAAGCACCTTTATGAATTATATTGATTATCAAATATTTGAAGCCATATCAGTTCAATTTCTACCCAATATCATAAGGAACATCTCATAAATCAATTCAAAATGTCATTCATCAATATTTGTCGTGAAAACACAGATCCTTTCTACCGTTATAAGATGCCTGCCATCCAATCTAAGATCGAAGGTCGTGGTAATGGTATTAAGACTGCCGTCGTTAACACTGGTGAAGTTGCCCGTGCCTTGGGTAGACCACCATCATATTTGATCAAATATTTCGGTTTCGAATTAGGTGCTCAAACTTCTATCAACGAAACTACTGAACGTTACTTGGTTAACGGTGTCCACGATGCTCCAAAATTACAAGATTACTTAGACGGGTTCATTAACAAGTTCGTTCTTTGTGGTTCTTGTAAGAATCCAGAAACAGATATCATCATCACCAAAGATGATGATTTAATCAGAGATTGTAAAGCTTGTGGTCAAAGAACAAACATTGACCCACGTCATAAATTAGCCTCTTATATTTTGAAAAATCCACCTGAATCAGCCAAAGGTTCTGGTAAGAAGAAGAAAGCCGCTACCGCTTCTGCTAACGTTGTTGGTGGTGGTATGTCCATTAGTGATATTGCCTCCGGTAACAAGAAACAAACTACTCCAGATGAAGAAGCTGAAAACTCTGACGATGATGTCTTGACCAGAAAGATTAACGCTGAAGCCTCTGCTTTACCAGATGCTCAACCAGTTGCTGATGATGACTGGGCCGTTGATGTCTCTGAAGAAGCTGTTCGTAAGAGAGCTCAAGAATTAGAAGCCTTGAATTTGAAAAACAAAGCCGATTCAGCCTTTGACCAATTTGGTGAATGGTTACTAGAATTTGGTGATGACAAATCTGAATTACCAAGTGATGTCGAAATCTACAAGAAGGCTTTGGAATTGGAAATCAATGAAGATGTCAACACTGTTCAAGTTCTTGCACAAGTCCTTTTCGATAAGAACATTGCTAAGCAAATTGCCTCTCACAAGGGTTTGTTGAGTAAGATCATCACCACTGAAAAGCATGAAAAGGCCTTCCTTGGTGGGTTAGAAAGATTCCTTGGTCTTGAAAATCCAGATTTATTACCACAAATCTCCAAGATCCTTTTGGAAGTTTACGAAAATGATATTGTCAGTGAAGAAGTTATTAAGGACTGGGGTTCTAAAGTCTCCAAAAAGTATGTTTCCAAAGACATCTCCAAGACTGTTAAGAAAGCTGCTAAGCCATTCATTCAATGGTTAGATGCCGCTGAAGAAGAATCAAGTGATGAAGAAAGTGATTAATCCCGCTTGCCCAACATATAGTTCAATACCTTTTTTTAATTTAAACTACAATCTCTTGGATATATGTATACGTATTTGTTAATTGAATGCACACTGGAAAATCATGAGTATTCGTTAGCAGTCTTCTTCAATTGTTTCTTTGCAGCCTTCTTATTCCCCTTGTTATGCTTCTTAGCACCAGCAACACCGTTAGAGACTTTATGGAATGGTGTGGACATTTGACCTTTAACTGCATTCATCTTGAAGAACTCACGATCCAAATCTTCAGTGGCATTGAAAATAGCGGCTTGTTTACCACCATATGTAGCGGTGGTGGCTTTACCCCCATCAGATTCACCAGCGGCAATGTGTGATGAGAAGGACAATTTGGCCAAGTCTTCAGCCAAGTTGAAGTTTGTAAGACCTTTGGCTTGAACAGCGGCCAAGATTTGTTCTTTTCTGTTTTCTTGCAATGAATCAATAGTGTAAAGTTCCTTGTTGAATTCTAGTTTCTCCTCATGTGTCACTGGCTGGTTATCCAAGTTTGGAGGTGGGTGAACATATGGTAATTTACCATTAACATAATCTTTCAAAATGTATCTAGAAGCTCTTGGTTCATCAGCACTACCAAAACCTTGAGTCATGTAACCTCTAGCTCTTGCATAAGCGGTTAACAATTCTTGAGAGGTTGGGATACCATTACCACCATCACTCTTGGCTTTAGTTGGGATGGCAATACCATAAACGGCTTCCAAGAAGTATTTTGGGATTCTTTGGGCAACTAATTGGGAAGGACCAGTGTATTCTCTCAATTGATCAATTGGTAAGACACCAGCACACACTAATTCACCATTGGTATGGGCGAAATTTGGGAAGACTAAACCTGGACAATCACATAACAAGACATCATCAGATAATAAAATAGTTTGGAAATGCTTTGTTTTACCTGGAGTTGAAGAAACTGAAACTTTCTTGGAACCAATCAAGGCATTAATGGTAGAGGATTTACCAACATTTGGATAACCAACTAACCCGATTTGTAACATTGGCTTACCACCGTTCTTAGGAACAGTTAGAGGTTCTGGGGCTTCTCTCATAAACAATTCTTCCAATTCTTCAATTTTCAAGATTGTAGTAGCATCGTCTAAATCTGGCACGGTTTCCACCAATTCAGGTTTGTAATCAGGTTGTTCCTGTTTCTCCAATAATTGATTAGCTTCATAAGCACTGAAAAATGTGAAATTGATATTGTTTCTCTTGAAATAAGCTGCCCATGCACGTCTTTGCTTAGGAGTTAATAAATCGGCTTTGTTAACCAACAACAAGTTCTTCTTTCTTGGGTCAGTTTCGCAGACATAGTTGGCCAAATCAGGGGATCTATATAACAATGGGTTTCTTGCATCCACGATTTGTACGACTAGATCTGATCTTTCCACAACTCTCCACAGTTGTCTCCAAACTTCTAAATTTCTTTCAAATGGGGTTAATAATAAATCATTATTTTCTTGCAACTGTGCCAATCCTCTTCTCCACTCCAAAAATGCTTCTTTTTCTTGCTTATCCAATTGAAATCTAGTCATGGATTGATCCCATTTAGGTCTTCTTGGAACTGTCAATTTATTTTCATGTTGATGATGCAAATCACTCATTTGTCTTTCTTGATCATTCGTTAAAAGATATGGATTTCTAGATGGGTCAACTTTTATTATGGTGACTTGGTTTCTCTTTTCTGCTGTGAAATCAGTGTCTGCTAATTCAGCAGTGTTTAAAAATTCATCTAGAGCGTTTTCTTGAGTAACAGATCTTAACTTCACCCAACTATCCTCATGCTTATCAGTGGTAAATCTCATTTCACCATCTGGAAGATACTCAACACGATTTTCTTTGGCTCTGACATTAGCGATGGTTCTACCTAGACCAATAGTGTTTTTATTCTTGTGATGCACTGGTTTTGGCCCTTTTGGTGCCTTAAACTTCTTTGGTGGTTCGTGGAAACCCTAGTGTTTTGTTAGTATCTTTGAAAAATAACATAATTTCTCTTCAGCAACATACCATTTTACAACTGTCTTCTCTTTTGCTTGTGGTTCTCTTCTGGTCTTGCTCCTCTTTACAAATCAATTTTACCATACATAATAAAATACTAGCGATAATAATTTTTTTTTCTTTGATTACGTCATGACTTACGTAATATGAGATGAGGTGACCCGGATATGAGTTATCTTTCTCGCGAATCTGTTCTGCAACTTTTGAGGTCCCTACTTTTGTCACAATTTTAGTAAATTTCGTACATGAAAGATAAAGAACAATACATTGGAAAGGAATTGTGAATAGGCGCAAAGCTTTAAGATCACGAAAGAAATGAAGTTTGCACAGGTAGTGGTACTGGATTATCGTATGCTAAACATTCTAGTCTAATTTGTCTTCTATAAGTACTAACAATTGAAGAGGTTGATGATGAGGAAATCGAAGATTTGTTTATTCATGCTGAGGTTAAGAGCCAAACATTGCAGCAATTGATTGATCAAAGCGATGATATGGGATACAAGATCGATCTCAAATTGACAGATGGGGCTACAAGCTTTGCAGGCAAGCTACAGAAGAAGGATATAGTGAAAGGCAAGCATTCGAAGAATACTCAGGAAGACGCAGAGTGGGTACAGCTTTTCATACAGTCGTTGTTTAATGAACTGCCGCTGGATAGAATGGGGTCAATCGATCTGGTTGCGAAAGAGTTCGAGGAATCTGGTGAGCATAAATTGGAACTGGAACTGAAAAATAAGATTGGACCCTCAATTTACCAGACCTTAGGCTCAATCAAATTCGATCAAGTTGAAGAGGATTATGCCAATCAACTATTTGAATGGGCTAAGATGATGAGTGAGTCTAATAAGCAGCAAAGGACTGCTATGTTGAAAGAGCAAGAAGCCAAAGAACAACTAGTGGAGGAACGTGATCAGTTCAAAACCTTCAGTGAGAGGATCGTGACTCAATCGAAAACCAAAGAAGAATATACACTGAAAGTGATGACAAAACTTTTAAACCTGAAGAAACAGCATTATGAACAATTACTGAGTGGTGAAGTAAAAGATGATCCTGATAACTTCAACGTGATAGCTATCAAAAACATTAAGGATGATTTAGTCAAAGAGGAGGAGTCGGAAAAGAAACCGACAAAGAGATATAAGAAGAATCCACAAACTTCTAAGCCACTGAAGAAGCTAAATATCAAAGCCAGAAGACAACGAGAAGCTCTGGAAAGACCCGAGATTAAAAATGAGGATAGTGACGAGTTTGTACCCGATGCTGAAGCTGAAGCTCTGCCTAAGAAAGAAGTCAAAGAGGAATCTAGTGCACCGGATATACCTCCTGCAGAAGCGACTCGTGCCAAGTCTGAAAAATCAATACATTTCCAATTTCAGGATCAAACGACTGCACCTATCAAAACTGAGCAGGATAATGAGACGGAGGTGGAACCAAATGAGGTAACCACAGATGGTAATGAAACGGAGAAGGATGCCGATGCGACAGAGGAAGATAATGGTACAGTTACGGATACTGATTCTGGAGATGACGAGTAGATAATAACTAAATATATGGACAATCATTCAATGTAAATACATCAATTAATCCACATTCCAGAGGTCTTTGGAAGTACTGCCTTCATAATCATCTCGTGGCGAAGGATCGTTGACAAGCATATTCGAATTACCACCAGAGCTGACTTGTCTCGATTGCCCTTCCAAATTTGTGTTTGCAACTGATGTGAAATGTTGGTTACCAGAACTTCTTGCGGCTTGTGAAAGTGTTGTGGACTGCATATTATTAGGTCTTGTAGTAGACTCATTGATATTGCTAGACTGTCCTGTTGATTGGCTGTTATTAGAAGGTCTTGAATAAATTGTTGGACCCATTACCTCTTCTAACCTCTGATTGAATGTATCAAAATTGGCAAATGTAGCGCGAATGGCTTCGTCCCATGCATTGCGTTGCTGAATAGTTTCATTTCGAGCGGGATTATAGTCATTGTCGTCCACTTCAGGGAATATCTTGCTGAACCCTTCGTCGAAAAGATGATGGCGACGTATCCTGATAGCGACTTCGGGATTCAATTTTTCACCAATATATTGCCGACCTAAACCTGTGTGGTTGGCTTCAATACCTAGGGCTAACTGTATATGACCAAATGTTTCTATAGGATCAAAAGGCAATGCATCAACGTCGTGATCTAATTCAACCTCCTCTGCGGTTCGGAACCCAACCAAATCAAGATAACATGTCAATCCTGGCCCTTGAAGACCATAATAGTTATCTGTATATTCCTTTTCAATATCAAATGGGTCAGACTGTGGGAGAGACGCGGATAGTGGTATTGGTGTAAAGTCATCCGCTGAGCGATCCATTCTAACGGTCTTCAGCAAAAGCGGCGAGGGCTCAAAGCACACTTTCTCAGGGTTAAAGGACTTGAAGAACAAGCCAAGGCCTCTATCGTGATAGTTTTTCAAGAGATCTGGAGGTATATCGTTCTTTAAAGCAATAGGCGCGCCTTTCCCGTAGCAGTGAATTCCAATATCAAGTATACGATAAATGAAATTTGGTTTCTTATCTAAACCGAATCCATACCCTAAGACAACACCAAAGCCGGACAATGGCTCTAGTCCTTCCTCAAATACAAGTTTTCCCGGGAAGATGTCTTTGCTGACTTTTTTCGCTAAATCGTCAGGTATCTTGTACCTTATTTTAAACCTTTCCTTAAGGTCAAAGAAGACCTGGATAATCTGTGACTTAAACTCACTCAAGCTCAAGTCAGCAAATAATTTCGGATTTTGGATCAGCACAATATCCCATGGGAATTTTCTTGCTAAAGCTGAGGGGAACCCTCTTTCAAAAAACTTTTTGATCAGCAGTTCTCTATGAATACCTCTGTGGTGGGGTGAAAAATGCCTGGCTGCGGAAACAAGCCATATGTAATCCAATAGCGAACGCATTGACCATTCAGGTAAAATCTCGTGACTGCATGGGAACCCCTTGTTAATTGGGTAATCGACCATCTGTAAGTAATTCCAAGCAGAAGTGGTGGATGCGAAGCTACCAAAATATTGTATGCAATATGTAGACAGATCAAACTCTGAAAGGATTTGAGAAAGTGTAGAAGCTTCTGTACTTTCCAATCGTTTAAATTTTGAAAACAATTCAGTCCCTGTTTCGCAATGATAAGTGTAATCTGCAAAAGTGAAATTCCCATCTCTGTTCGGAAGACCCCTATAAACATATAGGCTTTCCTTATTGTTTTTATCAATCACCTCGAATATCATCTCCGAGAAATGGCCTGAGTGAACGAGCTTATTAGTTTTGATCTTCACCTTTATGCCAAACATTAGGGCGATTTTTTCAACGACACCAAATATCATTGCTTTCAAACCATTTGCTTCACCAGCATAAGCTCTTAGTATTGAGTAGTCTTCAGAATACGTATCCACCACTATAAGATGTTCTTTAGGGTGAATAGCTTCTTCCACTGTTTTGAATATCTGCTTCACTTTCTCTCCCTTAGACAGCTTTGAAAAAGCGTCACCTCTTCGAAGTAAAATGAATACAATGATACCGAGCTTTATGTTTCTAGGCATCAGTAAGCGGTCAAAAGCAGGATCAGCATGACTGAGTAACAAGTAAAATTCCTCTAGGTTATCAAATGAGCCAGATAAGGAAGTACCTTCAAACCTGCGATCTATAATAGCATCCAACATTTTGTAGACATTCCCTCGTCTGATGGAGATCAACAGTTCCCTACTAAAGTATCTAAAGGACACATTTTCAGGGCCTTCAACATTTGCAAGCTTCCATAAAACCGGTGTTACCAATTGACCTTTGGACACAATATCCCAACAGGAATGAGCAATGAATTCTGCATTATCGGAGATCACTATTGCCTTCAACGCCTGTTTCACCTCAAAATCAATACGCGCCCTGTAGAAGAAGTATTCGTTATAGTTCTTTATATCATCTTTTGGTGGATCATAACGATTGAGCCACTCTTGCTCCACCATGCGTTTCCAATATGGCAGTGAATCAACATGGTTTTTTATCGCCTTGCTCAACAGACGCCATTGAACAACATCTCCATGTCCTGAGTGAAGAGCGATAATATCTAGCGTTTCTCTTGGAAGAGTGAATATGTTTGAAGCCATTGTGTTGTGTGCATTGCATTGGCTGTAATTACTGGGTGAATCACTGGGAAGTTGCGCTTTGATATAGACAGCGGCAATTCAGCAACAACGTAAGCGCCACATTGATGAGTCAGCCACTAATGAAGTGGTAGTAGATTGTATTATCTTAGTTCATGAATCATACTGTGTTTCTGAGTCAGATCAAGGTGCTCTTTTTGGAAGCTGAGAAGCAGGTCCTTCAGTTGAGTCTGATCCTACATATATACTGCACCATCGTAGATCGTAATTGGCGAGTTTGCATCACGTCACATGATTAAGCACGTGATTTATTTGAATGTGTTCAGATGAGTGCCCTGACCAAATTCCCGCCCTCATAAAAAAACGTTTTTTTCTGCTCAGGGCGAAGAGAAAAAAATTTGAGATTCATTGGAATCTGAAACTAAAAATATTTTTAACGTTAACGAAATTGAATCAATCTATACCTTCACTTCTCCACTTCGCCTCATAGCATAGCAATAGCTCTTCCTTTGCCTTCGCTCCCACTTTCAATTCACATATAGCACACACACACGCACACATCTTGCTACTTGAGCACCATTTCGTCTCGTCTCTCGTCTGTGTGTCCTTTTTCCCACAATTATAATTTTTGCTTGATTTTGCCATAATTGATTGATTAAATCCCGAAGAAAAAGTACAGCCTTGTTATCAATTGTTACGAGTTTCAACGGTCTTCAATAACAACTACACTTCATTTCAATTCAATTCTGCTATTGTTGATCTATCCACACGTTTTGCTTTCACAATTCACTTCCACATTATAACACACTAGTTTTCTTTTAATTTTGATTTCTATTCTAAGCATTTATTACATTTGACAACATTACAAAAAAAAGATCTTATTCCATCATGCAATCAATGCAATACAGTCCATATGATATGTCATACACACCTTTGGTACCACAACACTTAGTTGTCAACTCACCAACTGTGCCAAATCAAGGACATTCTTCACATTCCCAACAGTTCTCCAGATTCCAACCTCAACAATTGGATTACCACCAATACTTGGAAGCCGAGGCTCTTGATTACCAGTTGAACGAAGAAGATGTTGCCAATCGAGTTAATGACTACGATCCATACGGTAGCATGGGTTCACAACAATTCCAACAACAACAGCAACAGCAGCAACATCATTTACTTCAACAACAACATCAACATCAACAGCAACACCAACAACATGGATTTGCATTTAATGAACCAATTCAACAAGGTTTCAGTCATCAATCCAGTGGTGCATTCCAAGAACAACAGCAACAACATTCATTCTTGAACAATGGTATCTCTTCCGCTGGCGCCTCGGCTAATGACTTCTATATGGATCAACAATTCTCTACTAATCATTTGAACGATTCTCAATTCAGCGCTGATTCCACCATGGACTTTCCACACCAACAACCTCAATTACCATCACACCAACTTCCATTACAAACCATGGACACTGCTACTGCATTGAACCCAAGATTAGGTAGTGCCAGTGGTGCTGTTGTGGATTCTGCTCCAAGTAGAACAGTTTATTTGGGTAATGTTCCTGAAGATATCACTCCAAAGGAGCTTTTGGATCATGTTAGATCCGGTGTCATTGAAGATGTTCGTTTATTGACTGAGAAGAGATGTGCATTCATTTCATTTTTGGATAATTCCAGTGCCTTGTTATTCCACTCTGATGCCATTTTGAAAAGATTGACCATTAGGGAAAACGATATCAAGATTGGTTGGGGTAAGAATGTTCCTGTTGGCCTAGTTGTGTTGAGTGCTGTCTCTAAAGATGGTGCTACTAGAAATGTTTACATTGGTAATTTACCAAAAGATATTACCGAGGAACAATTGGTTAATGATCTAAGTGAATATGGTAAAATTGACACTGTCAAGATCCTTGTGGATAAAGGTGTTGCATTTGTTCATTTCTGTTCAATCTTGTCTGCTATTAAAGTTGTCACCAATTTGGCTAATTCCAATGATTTTTACTCTGATAAGAAGATTTTCTACGGTAAGGATAGATGTGCCTTCATAACAAAGACTCAACAACACAATGCCGCTCAATATCTGGGCTTAGCGCCAGGTATGGAACACCTTGTCACCAATGCTGATAGAGAATTCATCTCTACTGCTTTATTACAACAATCTGCCGCTGCTGCTGCCATTGCCACTACTGCAGGTGGTGCCAACAATTTGGGTAACAGAACCGTTTATTTGGGTAATTTACCTAAAGACATGAGAACTGAAGAGATCTGTAACGTTGTTAGAGGTGGTCTTTTACAAAATGTTAAATATTTGCCGGATCGTCATGTTTGCTTTGTCACTTTCATTGATCCAATTGCTGCTGCGCAATTTTTCGCCATGAGTCAATTACATGGGTTGACCATTCATAACAAGAGAGTCAAGATCGGATGGGGGAAACACTCGGGTCCGTTATCCAATGCATTGACATTAGCAGTTTCATCAGGTGCCTCGAGAAATATTTATATTGGTAACATTGATGCTAATAATGAGAAGTTTTCTGCAGAGGCTTTGAGAAATAGATTTTTGGAATTTGGTGAAATCGAACAGATCAACTACTTGTTGGAAAAGAATTGTGTTTTCATCAATTTCACCAATATCTCACATGCCATCTTGGCCATCGATAAGATTAAGATTGATCCGGATTTCAAAGATTTAAAGATCAATTTCGGGAAGGATAGATGTGGTAACATCCCACGTCAATTCGTCAAGAAGAAGTGAGTAGCGCTTTAGAATTAGACCTTTGTATATACCATTCACCAAGTATCATTATCATTTATTGAAACCATGTGTACAGTAGAATCGATGTGTTCAAACTTCAGTCTGACTACCTTGTTTGCAGCCCTGCGTTCTGCACGACGCGGTGTCAAGGCCTCCGTGGGGTGTTTTATCTCGCTTGTTGAGATCTGCACGATAAAGAAGACAAGGGAAGTTAGGTCGAGAGCGAGACAGCTATTGTCAGGGACAGTGAGTGTGCACGGTCTATCAGAGTATTGATTGTGTATAGTATATTTCCTTTGATACTAGCTGCTTCTCGCTATAAATTTTTCAGCCTCTTGCACTAATTTTCCGTGATCTTGTCTTATTGTTCGTTTGTATTTCCGCTTCTGGCATCTTTCCTGATTTCTTGATTTCTGCATTGGGCAATCCTAAGGAAACAAACAGAAACGATTCGAAGCAACAAACAAACTTTATAAACATTTCAAAACAATTGCAGTGAATATTTATTTTCACTTGATCTCGTATCACTATCATCAAAGAACCACTTCATAGCAGACACCATCCACAATGAGCTACACAATAGTCACCTTCTCCAGTGACGCACAGGACAAAGATGTCAAGATCGCAGGGAACTTCACAAACTGGCAGCAGGAACAATTGCACTATAACGACAAGGAGCACAGATACGAATACAAAGTGGACACTTTGATAGATAACGCCAAAACAGGGAAATACAGCTTCAAGTTCATCATCAATGGTGACTGGATCGCTGACCAAAACTATCCTTCTGGTAAGTACTCGCTACTGAAAAAATTTTAGTGCAATTCCTCCTTGTTCTCTTTACTAACCACCTCTCAAAGAACTCGATCCTTCAGGAAATGAAAACAACGTGATCCTATACGACTACACTATAGAGAAACAGGCTTCAAAAGAGCGTCAAGCAAAGGCAAAGGATCAATTGACTGTGGAAAATGAACAAGAGCCATCTACGCCAGCTCCAAGCCCAAACACACTTTCCACTCAAACAACACACACGTCACAAACAGCAGCAAAGGATGCAACGGAAACTTTGAATGACGACGTGACATCTGCTAAAGAGATCGATACCGCTGTAGCCTCTGCCGCTGCTACTATTGGCGCCGCTGGTGTACTACCAGTATTGGGAACACCAAGATCTGAAGAGCCGCCAACTTCTACTGCGGCTTCCAAACAGGTCCCAAAGACTACAGAAGCTGTCAATGGAAGTTCTGAGTTCATCCCATTGACTGAGTCTTCGAAACCTACCAAGAGTAAGTCTTCCGTGGCTGAACCTGTTGAAACTTCTTCACTTCCAAAAGAATCTAAGATCACTGAGAAACCAGTTGCTCATGATCAAATAACCGCTTCAGAGACATCTGCTTCAAAAGCAGTTCCAAAAACTACTGAAGAAGTCCCAAGATCAGTCGAAGTGGCACAAATTACCGAGAAATCAACCACTGTTCAAGGTGCAAAATTGGCTGAACCAATTTCAAAAACAACACCAGTTCCTGCTGTTACTGCTGCACCAGTTCCTGCTACAACTACAACTACAACTACAAAGGCGGCTGAGCCAAAAACTGAAACTCCAGCTAAAGTTGATAAGACTGAATCTAGTAAGTCAAAGGCCCCAGCTGCAAGTGATGCAAAGAATGCTGAAGTTTCAAGATCCATTCCAATTGGGTCTAAGAATGATGCAGAAAATAAACTAGATGACGCAAAGAAAGCTGTTGAGCCAAAGATTGCTGAAGCTGAAAAGACTGTTGATTCAAAAGTCAAAGAGGTTAAAAAGGACGTTGAGCCAAAAGCAGCAGAGGCTAAAAAAGCAGTTGAATCTTATGCGGATAAAGCTAAGAAAGCACTTGAACCAAAAGCTGCTGAGACCAAAAAGGTTGTTGAGCCAAAAGTAGCTGATGTTAAAACAGCCGTTGATACAAAGACCACTGAAGTTAAAAAGGCAGCTGAACCAACTAAAAAAGCCGTCGAAGCAAAGGTTGCTGAAACACAAAAGGCTGCTGAACCAACTTTGACTGGAACCAAGAAAGCTGTTGAAACAAAAGCTGCCGAGGTTCAAAAAGCTGCTGAACCAACACTGAAAGAAACTAAAAAGGCTGTCGATTCAAACGTTGCTGATGTTAAAAAGGCCGTTGAGCCAACATTAGCTGAGATCCAAAAAGTTGTTGAGCCAAAATTGACAGAGGCCAAAAAGGCTGTCGAAGCTACAGCTTCTGAAGTTCAAAAGGCTGTTGAGCCAACAATCGTTGAGGCAAAGAAAGTTGTTGAACCAAAATTAACTGAAGCAAAGAAAGCTGTTGAAACAAAAGCCGCTGAAGTTCAAAAGGCAGTGGAAACGAAACCAACTGAAACGAAGAAGGATGTAGAGCCAAAACCAGCTGGAACAAAGAACTCTGAAAAGCAAAAGACCAAGAATGTTGAAGCAGCAAAGTCATTACCAGCTGAAACTAAACAACCTGCTAAACAACCTGCTAAACCATCAGCTGAATCTAAAAAAACACTTGATCCTAAGGCAACAGTACCAACTCCTCCAAAATCACAAGACCAACCAGCTTCAGCCCCATCAACTAAAACCACCAACAAGATCACACCTGATCCTGCTCCAGTTTCAAGACCAACTCCAAAGCAAAAAGTCTCATATGGTCCTTACGACGAACCAGTTTCTCCTGAAACTTCTCAAGAATCAGCAACAACAACAACTAAGAACACAAATGGTCAAGTGTCTACAAAGAATAAAAATCAATCACCTTACCAAACAGGACAAGAATTACCAGAATATAGTCTTGGCTTTTTCGCTACGATCCTACACGTTATCACCAATTTCTTCAGTCGTTGGTTCAGCGCTTAGATTGTCATCTCGCCTGCAATTTTTTTTGATCTTCTCCATTCACTTTGTTCAAAAATACTAATACTTGATACCCATTATTATCCATTTTGCTTTCATATATCACCCTCTGATCTCTCGTTTTTATCAATTCTGATCGGTTATTGCCAATATTGAGAGTGTGAACTCTGTGTTTTGTTTTCCTATATTATATTTTTGTTATATCATTACTTACTTTGATTGTCACCTATATAAACATACATATCATATCCTTCCGTTCGAAAAAATTTAAATAATATAATATCTAACTAACTATTCTTTTTGAAAAGAGCACTTGTATTTGAAAATTCTCTAGTTCGGTGTATAACTGTCCAAGATGTTGTTGAACAGAAAATTGTTGGTATACTTACGTAAGCAAGGCATAAGATAATTGGATAATTGAGATTTCTATACGTTAATACGTCACTTTTGCCGTACAATCACTGTCAACAGTTTATTGTCTGACTTTAGCTGATAGGCACTGGGTGAATAGGTAAATTATAAATAGAAAATTATATATATAAAAATTACAATTATATGAATTACTAAAAATTTCAGCTTATATCGAATTTTGCACGTCCTCATTTTTAAGTAGAGCATACATTAATCTATAATTTTATATATGGTTTTTCTGATCAATTTTTTACGTATACAGCTACCAATATGAAACAAATAGTTGGCAGCTAGTAGAGAGCGCCAGCAACTACACCCATATAGCCACAAACCCCAGACATTTCATAAGTGTAGTCTGGATGACATAATCCAACCACACCAGACAAAAATTTTGCCGTGGCGAAGTGGATCCGCAAAAAAAAACAGCGCAAGACTTCCCTACTTCGGTAACTTTCTTCCAAACATCTTCCCATGGTCGCGCCAAATTGGAAAAAGTTCACCAGTTTTCTGAAATGATGCAGACACCAAATACTTTTCCAGATAAAACATCCAAGTTAGGATAGGGGTACACAAATAAGTTCCAAAAAAAGAAATCTCCGCGACGGGGAATTGAACCCCGGTCTACCATGTATTGTAGAAATCCTATGAAAATTCTCCATAGTTTCGACAAACGGTGATTTAACTTTTTTTTTTTTTTTTCAGAGGTAAAGTGGCTTTTATTTCTATACAGATAGTTTATATATATATATCTTGCTTTCAGTGTAAATGGGTATTTCCTCTTGAGAAGGATCAGATCCACTTTGAGTTTGATATATTAGCATATCCAAGAAACAAATGTTTGACTTTCATTCTTCAAAGAAAAAAAGTTCTGTAAATCTGGTC
>JAJLXP010000151.1:0-25632 GCA_030674255.1 Hansenula queroliae | reverse complement strand
TCGGTGCCGAAATCATTCTCACAAACGAATTTAATTTGCTAACAGATACAGAAAGTGATGAGGAATGAGAATCTATGGATCACTCCCTTATTACACATACTAAACTCTTAATTTGAAAAGCTTCGAGCCTGTTGTAGATATCACTAGGAATTGTATAAAATAGAGGCCAACCTTATGTCACGTGTATATTCACGTGATAGTCACGTGACTTTCACGTGACCTATTTTCTAATGAGAAACTGGGCTGTTTCTATCTTCCCACGGGAAAATTTTCCCGTACGAAAATTTTGTACTAAAATTCGCGGATTTTTTTCTAACGGCCGAACTCTAAGCGCATCGGCCGTCATCGGAATTAAAAAAGAACTCGAAATTGATGGAAATGATAAGCTGAGATTGAGAATTTAAAGAGATGAAAGTGGCGAGAAATGGCTGTCAGTGGCTGATTGGTTGTGTTTGAATGGGAGGTGATTGTGGTAGCGGAACCAGTGGCTCATACAGTCCAATTTCCAGTCTTTTGACGTTGAGTAACGCGCTAAATTGAAACCCAAAAGTATCGTTCGTTTACACCCTTTTTTCACGTAGGTAACTGAAATGGAGATGGAAAATCTTTCACAAGGCACAAAGCCCAGCTAATTTGTTGTTTTCATTTCTCCAGTTTCTTTTGTCTAACAATTTCTACGTTTCATATATCAGACCATAACTTTAATCACGGTACGCGTAAATACTCAATAATTATATACAGACCTAATCGGTGTCTATAGTTCTTCAATCTTCATATGCGAAAACTGGTTCTCAACGTGTGTCGGTGTGAACTTCTCCTTGATCAGACCACTTATGATCTCCTCCACTTTATCTATCTGTTCCACAAGTAGATAGTCATTTGCATGTAGTTTGACATACCCTAATAAAGTCTTCAATTTGTCTCCATATCCTTTTGGTATGATATCAATCCCACCAAATGATAGCAAATCACTTATCAACACAACGGCACTTCTTTGCATGATGACTTCTTGCTCCAGCTCCAGGATACCAATTGAGCAATCCAATGAGTCTTTAATGTATTTATCCAACCCCGTGGCATTTGTTCTCAATGCCTGACCCAATAACGACATTGCAGACATTCTCATCTTGTTATCCTCTTTGAAATCTTGGATAATGGCTAATGTTTGATTCATTAGTTTGTCTGCGACTGGACCTGTAAATAATTCACCTTCCCTCTCGATGAACTTGATGATAACTTCACCAATTTTCAATCTTTCATCCACCTTCTCCTTCTTATTGGCATAAAACCCACATAGAAAGTCCACAGTCTTCTGCTTATTGAATTCAATTAATTCGTTCAAGCTCTTTATAACATTCAAATAGATGAATGGTTCTGGATCTTTCAAATGCATAATATGAATCTCCAATGCAAAATCCAATGTGATAACTGAGGATCTCTTGAGAATCAGCTGTCTCAATAGGTGTAAACCATGAGCACGGATGGGGACAAGTGGATCATTCATACTAGTCATGGCTTTATCCAAAAGCTCTTTATCCTTGGTTTTGTCATCGTCTTCAACACTAGCTGGTTTCCTCTCCATACTAACAAAGTCGTCAATGCGTCTGTGTAACGATTGACATTGTTTGTTGGTAGTGAATTGTAACAGTTCATGGGATATGTTCTTCAATGTCTGGACATGTTTGAGTAGTTCACTTTCTTTTGTTTCGGATAGAATAGCGGACAGTAGCTCGAGTAAAATATTATCTGGTCCGTCTCCACTCTTGGGTTTTTGCTCTTCCTCCTCTTCTTCATCATCAGAATCCACTTCATCTTGTGCCCCCAAGTCCATCTCATCTTCCTTAGTCCCAGCTTTTGATGATTTGATCAAGTTTTGGATCACTGTCAACACAGCTTCAGGTTTATCCAATAATGCATCTTTGAAAACGTCGTTTATCTTTTCCAAAAATTTCAGGTCGATTAGAATAATGAATGGATTGTCATCATCAGTCAACATGGCGCTCGATTTCTCCTGTTTACAAATCCATCTGTTCAAGACTATCAAGAATTGACTTCTCACGAGATCCTTGTTATCCACGGATTTGAAAAGTTCCACAATTGTTTCAATACCAAGGTCCAAGTAATCAAATATCATTTCACTTGTGATCTTACTATCAGTCAAGAGACTTGATTTCTTTATGCTAGAAAGCTTGTTCTCCAGATTAGTTTGGAATTCCCACTCTTCACCACTTGTCTTTATCAAGTTCAGTACAATGTGTTCCAAGAATTCGTTATTGTTAGTGATTGTGAAAAAGGAGACGAAGATGTTCAGCAGGATTTTGTGAAACTCTAGATTGTTCTTCTTCAAATAAATCAGATATGCCCACAAGTTCAGTATTATTGGTGCAAATAGCTCATTAAAGAAGTCAGGAGTTGTTTCTTTAGTTAGTGAAATCAAGACATTGATCACATCATTCAATTGCTTAGCGCCAACGATTGTATCATTTGGTTTGAATCCATCAGTTTTAGGTTTCAGGACAGCCCAGATCTTCTTGAACAAGAAATCATGAACGATTTTCTTGTTCTTGGTATAGATAACTCTTATAAAATTCAAGGCAACAGACAACATCACTGGTCGATTCACAAAGACCAAAATCTCATAAATTTGATCAAACAACCTGGTGAAATATTCAACGCTTGTGATTTCTTTTGGCTTCGTCATAAGGATACGGTTCACATGATTGAACTTGTCAATGTTAACTTCATCGTCATCCCTAATCCCGACAATGAAATCTATCAAACTGACAACCCCGTTATTCCGCTCAAGTGTTAGTTGGGACAGTTTACCACTCAGAAACATTTGATATTTGGGTACTCTCGCTGATTGTAGTAGCACAGTGTATATTTGGAACAAATTGTAGGTATCACTTGTTCTTTCAAACTCTTCAAAAGTCTTTGACAACGATCTATCATAATCAATAATCAAGGCAGTAAGCGCGGTCAGTATATCCGTTAGACCACTCCCTTTCAGCAACAATTCCTTCACGTCACCACCTTTGTTGAAAATGATTTCAAACCTTTTAACAATCTGTAAAAGTAATGCTTGTGAATTTGGTAATTTTCTATAATGGAACAGTTTACTTTGTGATCTGAAGTCTTTTAATCTTCTTTGTTCTAGTGGAATCCCAATTCCGATAGGCAAACAGGCATATATCCCCTGAGTGATTACAAGGTTCAGCAATTGGTTGAAGTACTGCATATCATGAAGTGAAATTGTGATCAAATTATGCCTAGCTGGATCGCTACTTTGCCTATTCTGTGCCTCTTTGCGGAGTGAATAGTCTTGGATGTGGTTTAGATAATCGAATGATGTGTTCATGATGGCTTCTACCATTTGGAATCTCTCCACATTAATAGCAGGACTGTCAGTTTGGGATGCGATCTTGTTGTAAAGCTGGGTCACTATATCGTCTTTTGCCTTCTCGTCGATCGCCAAAAACTCTGAAACCTCACGGAAAAGCTTATCGAGCTTCGTCTCCCTGGTCAATTGCGGTACATTGATTCCCTTCCTCTGGCTCATCTTCAGCGGTAATCTGAAGCTTTGATTATTGGGCGGTTAATACGATAGAAGATGGTTACTTAATGTATAGATTCTCATTATTGAAGTGATGAGCATTTCGCGAATATACCATATTATGTAATCTTTTTATAGAAAAAAATTATCTGATATTTTAATGTATAGTAAATTACCTGATGAAGCAACAAAAAGAACCAACTTTACTATACAATACAACAAAGAAGCAAAATGGTTAAACAAGATTTGACCCAAGAGGAATATGATGTGATAATTGACGAAGCCAGATACGGTGAATTGGAGTCTTTACAAGAGATATTCGAGGAGCTAGATGGTTCATATTTGCTAGAGATTAAAGATGATCAAACAGGATCAAACGCACTTCATATGGCCGCTGCCAATGGTCATTTCGAGGTTGCCAAATATTTATTATCCAAATTGACCAAGCAAGAGGCCAACACTTTAATAAATGCTCAAAACAACGAAGGGAACACTTCATTGCACTGGGCTGCACTGAATGGACATTTGAACATTGTTAAACTATTTTGTGATGAATACGATGGTGATGCTTTCATCAAGAACAAGTTCAACCATGATCCTATATTTGAAGCTGAAAACAGTAATAAAGATGAATTAGAAACTTACTTCTTGACCAAATTCGATGTGGAACCATTAGGTGATGATGAAGGTAACGTTAACATAAATATCAGTAATGAAAGCCAAGTTCAAATCCAGCCTGGTCAAGAAATTGAACAAATCTCTCAAGAAAAGATTGATACACTACAATCCAATGAAGAATTCCTGGAGGAAAGAACAAGAAACTTGAACTTATAGAAGATGAGTGCTTTTTTAGTTAGATAAATTTATATGTACATTACTTAATTGGGAAACATTTGTGTCACTTTGTGCGCAAATTTGCGTAATTACCCGCTACTGAATGTGCCAAAATATCTTTTTTAGGTAACTGTTGCGAGAATTTTGCGCTTTTTTGCCTCTCGCGAACTTTTTTTTGAGAGTAACTTAAAAGTGTTGAAAAAAAACTGATTGATGATGAATCAAGTGTGAGTCCGAAAGGTATCAATATTGTTATCTCAAGATAGAACTATAGAGAAGATGTCTGCCGAAGATACCGCTGTCGATTTAGGGTTCGATCCTACATTAAAGAAGAAGAAGAAGAAGTCTACCAAAGTTGTTGAAGACTCTGTTGAATCCACTCCAGAAGTTGATGATGTCTTATCTGGATTAAAGAAAAAGAAGAAGAAGTCCACTAAATCACTAGAATCCGAAGACGCCAGCAGTTCCACTGATGCCGTTACTGATGCCTTGGGAGAATTGAAACTAAAGAAAAAGAAGAAGAAGAGTGCGCCAGTTGCTGATGAAGATGATTTTGAAAAACAATTGGAAGAAGCCGGTGTTGATGAAGCTGCCATTGCCGCTGCCACCCAAGGAGCTGAAGAAGAAGATGCTAACGCCCTACAAGCTGAATTAGGCCTACCATATGATGATTTATTATCCAGATTTTTCGAAATTTTGAGAAAGAACAACCCAGAATTAGCAGGTGACAGATCTGGTACCAAATTTAGAATCCCACCTCCAGTTTGTCAACGTGAAGGTAATAAGAAGACAGCTTTTGCCAATGTTCAAGAAATTAGTGAAAAATTACAAAGATCTCCAGAACATTTGATTTCATATTTATTTGCCGAATTGGGTACTTCAGGTTCCGTTGATGGTCAAAAGAGATTGATCATCAAAGGTCGTTTCCAACCTAAACAATTGGAAAACGTTTTGAGAAGATATATCATTGAGTATGTTACATGTAAGACATGTAAATCTATCAATACTCAATTGAAGAAGGAAAGTTCCAACAGATTGTTCTTTTTGGTTTGTAACAGTTGTGGTTCCACAAGATCTGTTAGTTCCATTAAGACCGGTTTCACTGCCCAAATCGGTAAGAGAAAGAAGATGTAAGGCTTCTTGGTATCACGTTAATTTCATGTTAAACCCATCATTGTTTTTTGTATAACATATATATTACTCAATATAAGAAAAAAGTATTAAAATTAAAGTGCTGGTAGTCTATCACGTTGAAAGCAAGAGTTTTTAATATAGCTAATAAATATATACTTGAATGTCTGTTCATGTCTCGATGTTTTCAAGAACTTTTCTAAGAGGTAAACACCAAGTTGAAACACCACCATTCGAAAGCATGAATTGCATTAATCTTTGTTTAACCTTTTCCTTCTCCTTATGTTGATCCAAACATTCCTTGACAACAACTTTGTGGTCCTCGTTATCAATCCCCTTTGTAAACACTTCAACAAGTCTTTTCTCATAGTGTTGGAACTCACGCTCTGGTAATGAGTTTGATAGCTGTAAAATGGATTTTAAAGTTCCCAACAGATCTTCGTTGGATATGGAGCCTTCTTTGGATGGACTAATAGTAGTTTCTGGAGCAGGTGACACAACTGGCGTTCTTTTTAAGGATGCCACACTAGGAGGCTTCGGTATACCAAGTGGAGTTGGTCCATTCAATGAGGTTGTAGATGGCGTTGACAAGAGAGATGATGTGCTGCCATTAGTGCTTTGTGACACTATTCTTCTGCGAGATTTCAGCGACGTGGAGCTTGTGTTTCTCTTGGAGTAGTCGAGCACTGGACAGTCGTTGTAGCCCTGGATCTGGGACTCTGATACGTTCTGGTAACTGGTCATCGTTGCTTTGTCTGGTATTCTTGTCCCTTGTCTGATTTCTGGTGATGACTTGTTTGTAAACGTATTCAATTTCAGATCCACTTCCACAGTGCATTCTAGAATCGCTCGTTTAGGCATTTTGACGTGTTATGTAAGCAGATATTAATACACTACAAAATCACTATTACGTTCAATACCTGATCCTGTATCAATTTCTAATAGTAAGAGGTTTATTTGGATGCCGAGGATGTCCTTAGTTGTTGTTCCTGTTTTTCAGCTGTCGCTGTTTATGCTCAAGGCTTTGGAAAGCACTTGCTCAATAGCAGGTCTCTGCTCGGGATCCACCTCCAGACACATCTTTATCAGCTCTTTGATCTCATCAGAATAGACATCACCTTTCTTTGGGAACTCGTATTTACCATTACTGATTGCCAGTGGGATACTAGCACCATGCTCAGCTTCTAAGTGTTCGAATGGAGAACAGCCATACAACAACGCAAACAACAAACAACCCAGAGACCAGATATCAATCTTTTCATCTAGTTTAGCACCAGTTTTGACATCCAGTAACTCAGGGGCTCTATACGGAAGTGTACAGTGCTCTGCAGCGAGCTCTTGAATAGCCATAGCGGCACTTCTAGTCTTTGCCTTGACTCTCGCTTTAGAACAACTACCCAAGTCACAAAGCACAGGGATCCCGTCTTTCGATAGCATCACATTAGCCGGTTTCAAATCCCTGTGAGCATATGCGACACTTGTAGTCAATTCTGTTGCATTCAAGAATTCATCGTCATCATCGTTGATATCGTATGGGCCATCATTGCCAGCAATGAGTTCCGGAAGTGTATCAACTTCACTATTCACTGTAGTGGTAGACTCTAAGTCATCTATACCGTTATTTGAAAGTAGGTTATCACGTTCATCCATCGATAAGTTGGCACTCATCTCATTTAAAGTGACATTCCTGTCTCTTGCGTTAACATGATGTCTATGCATACTTTGTAAACCTCGACAAACACCAATGAATATCCTTATAGCCTCCGATTCTTCGATCTTGGTATTGTTTATAACGTTCTTATTGATGATATCCTGCAATGAATGGTCAAAGAATGGCAACAAGATATACACCGTCTTTGAGCCGTCTTCCTCTTGAACAATACTCGAATCAATAGCTCTGATAATATAAGGAGAATGGAACTCTTTGTAGTTGCCCACCTCAGTCATTGCCAGCTTCACACTCTCAGCTCCAAAGGGACACCTGATCTTCTTCAGGGCATACGTTGCTCCATTTGAGGCCTCCACGAGGTATACATATGAGAAACCACCTTCACCCAGCAACTTCACGATCTTGAACTTGTTCTTGTTGATTTGAAGCTGTGGCTGTGAGCTAAAGCAGGGCAAGCACGCCATTAAATAGGACATCTTCAATATATTGGTTTGTGGTTGATCTTAATGGTCTTTTCAGTATGTGATTCTCATAGTTAAGAGGCTGAACATTTGACAGAATTGCAGGAAATTTGAAATTGAAAGAAAAAAAACAGTTGAAAGCTCAAAAACACTGGAACATTACAAGCGGAACATCAAGCCAAAAGATCACAGGAACCACGAGATGGTGAGTATTGGAATGTAAACAGCTAATTGAGAGAATGGTCAACTAACACACAGGCATAGTCCATCCAAACAATTAATCAAAACAAGGACTTGAAAGGTCTATCGCTAATCGCTGCACACTCTCATATCTCAGGTTTGGGTCTAGATGACAACCTACAACCAAGAGACAGCTCGAGCCAAGGGATGGTGGGCCAATTTAAAGCCAGAAAAGCCGCCGGTGTCATCTTGAAAATGGTTGAGAACGGTACCATTGCCGGTCGTGCTGTCTTGATCGCTGGTCCTCCATCTACAGGTAAAACCGCCATCGCCATGGGTCTTTCCCAATCCTTGGGTAAAGATGTTCCATTCACTGCTATCGCCGGTTCTGAAATCTTTTCATTGGAACTAAGTAAGACAGAGGCCTTAACCCAAGCTTTCAGAAAATCCATCGGTGTTAAGATTAAAGAGGAAACTGAATTGATTGAAGGTGAAGTTGTCGAAATACAAATTGATAGATCTATTACTGGTGGTCACAAACAGGGGAAATTAACCATCAAGACCACTGATATGGAGACTATCTATGAGTTGGGTAACAAGATGATTGATGGGTTAACCTCTGAGAAAGTCCTTGCAGGTGATGTTATCTCTATTGATAAATCATCAGGTAAGATCACCAAGTTGGGGAGATCCTTCGCTAGATCAAGAGATTACGATGCCATGGGACCTGACACGAAATTTGTCCAATGTCCAGAAGGTGAATTACAAACACGTAAGACCGTGGTCCACACAGTTTCATTACATGAGATTGATGTGATAAATTCAAGATCTCAAGGGTTCTTAGCTTTATTTAGTGGTGACACTGGTGAGATTAGATCCGAAGTCAGAGATCAAATCAATACTAAAGTTGCTGAATGGAAGGAAGAAGGAAAAGCTGAAATTGTTCCAGGTGTGCTTTTTATTGATGAAGTGCATATGTTGGACATTGAATCATTTTCATTCATTAATAGAGCCTTGGAGGACGAGTTCTCACCAATTGTCGTTATGGCTACTAATAGAGGTGTTACTAAGACCAGAGGTACCAATTATAAATCACCACATGGGTTACCATTAGATCTTTTAGATAGATCCATCATTATCCAAACTTCAAGTTATAACAGTGATGAAATTAAGCAAATCTTGTCCATTAGAGCTCAGGAGGAGGAAGTTGAATTACATGCTGATGCCCTGGACTTATTAACTAAGATTGGTCAAGAGACAAGTTTACGTTATGCTTCCAATCTGATCTCTGTTTCAAACCAATTGGCTTTGAAGAGAAGAAGTGAAGTTGTTGAGGTTGCTGATATCAATAGAAGTTATATCCTATTTTTGGATTCTGCCAGATCAGTTGCCTTTTTACAAGAGTTCTCAGATCAATATATCGATGATTCTGGTAATGTGAACATTGGTGGTAAAGCTCAAGAACCTGTTGCCGCTCCTGCTCCTGTTGCTGCTACTGCTGGTAATGGTGATGCTATGGATACAAGTGCTTAGACGTACGAAAAAAAACGTGTTCTCTCTGTAATTTTAGTGTTTGTATAATGAAAATAAAATCTTCTATTTACCTAGATTTCTGTCATTATGTTGTTTTTTGTATTGTATAAGTTAAGAGTTTAACCAGAACCTTTGGTGTTCAAGATCAAGGCAATAATCATCCCGTATAGACCCAAGACTTCAGCGAAAATCAAAATCAAGACAATACCAACAAATAATCTTGGTTGATGCATATATTTTCGCACACCTTCATCACCAACGATACCAATGGCATACCCACTTGACAAACAGGCAAACCCGACGGCCAAACCACAAGCTAAATGCATAAAGCCATTGAATAAAGTGTATTCTTCAGTTGGTGATAACCCCCCAGCAATTAAAACAGAGACAACCAACCCGTAAACGGACAAGATACCACTCATAACAACTGGGATTAATGATTTCATGATTAATTCTGGCTTGAAAGTACCGATACCAGCGATACCGATACCAGACTTAGCAGTACCAATTGCGGCACCTGCACAACTTAGGATCATGGCAGCAGCGCATCTATAAGTCGGTTGTTAGCAAGATTGAACAACTGTGTGTGTATCACGTTATCATATAGTACTCACCCTGCGAACCCAAAGAAGGGAGCGAAATTTGGTGCAAATTCGTTTGCAACTTCGGACCTGGAGCACCACTGTGTTAGTTATCATCCTTATAAATCCATTGTCATTGTCATTCACATACATTTCAAATGTTTGTCTTTCAGTTGAATTGGAAGTACCTTGCAATCAATTCCAGATTGTGCGCTTTTTGGCTGTATTTAAATGGAGCGTATTATGAGAAATGCTCTCAGTCAATTTGGACCACAGAACGCATTCGCGGGATTACCCGCTGGTTACGTAATCATAATAAACAAAAAGTAAACAGAGAATTTAAAACGTAAACAAGGCATTGAAAGAGAGATAATTACAGGTTAAGTAAGAGGGGTTTAAAGGGATAGAGAACAGTATGGAGCACCACCAGAAGATCCATCTGAGTTTGAAGGACGTCAAGCATTTGCAGGTGCAGTTTGCCAAAGCCGCTACGGACAAGTTGAACCTTTATTTGCCTACTAGTGACCAGTCAGACCCTTTGAAGAGCAGAGTATCGTCTTTGATCAATGATTTCATATACGAGATATTCGAGTCCGCCAAGCACTCGATGGACATAGATGAGTTGAACAGTAACAAGAATGAGTCGTTGAGAACATTGTTGGAGAACCCGACAAATGGTATGTTATGTACTGTTGTTGTTGTGATAAGAGATGGATACTAACAGCGCTCATATGCCAATAGAAGTCGAACCATTTGATTTCTCATTACAGGATGAGGTCAGGAAAGCATATCAAGAAGTCGAACAGGAAACCATCAAGTTAACCAAAATGAGAAGAGAAAAACCATTGGAGATAAGAAAACAGTATGAGGAATCATTTGATGAGTCTCTCAATAAGATAGAGCAGTTACAGCAAGAACTTTCGAAACTAGAGGGAGATGAGGAAGCTAATGATGAATCTCTTTTGGAATTGGACAATCAGCAACAATTGTTCGAACAAGGTGTCAAGACAAGAATTGACGATATCATAGCCGACTATGAAGAGTCGCTGAATGACCTTAAGGCTATAAAAGACGTATGTATACCACACTTATTTCTTCAAACACAGCGGCTTTAGTGAAACTAACACTTCTTTTAGCAACTACCTAATGAGAGAAACGAAATTGAAAAATTGGATCATATAATAAAGTTCCTACAGCAAAAGGATTGAGATCTCTATCATCACATAGCTTACATACCACACACTAATGACTAACGACCTATACAATACTTTGATTAAAATCGTAAGCGCCTTTCTTTTAAAGATTTGTGTTCCGAGATGTTTGTACTACACTGCTTCACTTCTACAGCGAGTGTTGTTTGAAAACGATATGACGAATCATGTATTATTAACTTGAGCGGTTATTCAATAGATGTACTATATCGCTTGCTCAAGATTTGAGAAGTAATACACAACCATCAAATGTTCTAGCTAATTGTACCGTCAAACTGACTGGGTCACTGATGCGCTGTTTCCACAGATCCCTGATATGACTTGACTATGCGAGACGATGAAGCAGCTAGCTTTATATATGGGACACACATAAGACAGGAGCTCTATCTTCACCGACGGACTATCGCTCATGCTGTCTTTGACCAACCTGTTAGTTTGTGTAAATTGGATGTTGGAGAGCCGCCAGATTTTCATGAATATTTATACCTCTTACATTTATATCTGCCAAAATCCACAGGGCAAATCTAAACGTATCCCAAATTTTCAACTAGAAGTAAACAAAGTACTCAAGATGTATACGTATCTAAGACACAACGAAGTGCATCGACCTGGAGAAGCAGAACTTGAAAGATGAGCTCTAACTTGGCCATATTCCGCCAATACTTCCCAATTGGTGGTGATTACCCACCAGCCTTGACAATCGGGCTCACTATCTTCTTACCATTCTTATTCATCCTAAACTCATTTGTCCCAATCAATGATACAATTGCCCTTGGTCCATTGGACTTGTTTGCCCTGGATCGTTAGTATTGACCTTATATGTTTGTTTGTTGTTAACTGCTAACCTGTCTGAACATAGTAAACAGGGTATCGCTCTATCCGTTGGGTCATTTATCAATATTTCATGTCTTGTTCAACGTCTTAGCGCTATTGACCCCATTATCACAATTTGAAAGAAGACACGGGACTGTTTACACTGGTGTTGTGTTGAATTGTAAGTTATAAACTACAGTTTCCATCTTGCTATAGTCCTCTGATGAACTAACAATCTAAAAGTACTTGCTGTCTCGTCTGCTATTCCATATTGTTTATTGGGCTATTTCTTATATCCAAATACAAAAGTCTTGGGCGCCAGTGGTTGGGCTTTTTCATTTGCCGGTTATTTCGCATATAAAGAAAGTCTAATTAAACCTTCTTTTCAAATGTAAGTCATGGCTCAGATCCAAATACTTCAGAGAAATACTAACAGTACAAACATTCAATATAGCACCCCATCATTTTCCATTCCAACAATTCTCACACCTCTCGGTGCACTTGTTCTCATTGCCATAATCATCCCAGGCTCAAGTTTCTATGGTCATTACTTTGGGTTAGTCTCAGGGTATGCATTGGCTCATGGCTACTTGGGTAAATTGGCACCACCTTCGAAAGTTATTGAATGGATCGAATCCAAATTGGACAGACTAATTAACTTGATCCCATCAGTGTTTATTTACTATAGAGAAGTTGAAGCAAAGACTAAGAGAGAATCTACGGAATACGTGCCGTTATACGGTCATTCTGAAAGTGTCTTACCAACAACAAATCCAGCTACAACTACGTCTGCTTCTGCGGCTACCACACCATTTGCTGGACAAGGGCATGTTCTAGGGTCAGCTTGAACGAGTCGCTTATATATATGGAGATTATTCTAATCCAATACATAAAAATAATATTTGCATCATCCGTATTAACAGCTCAATAAAAAAATTCCTATAAACAGTTCAAGTTTGGCTAGCACATGTGGTATATAAAAAAAGAATTGGTGCCAAATGAACATGTCACATTATAAAATAAAAAAGACCCCAAGTATATCGCGTTTAAGTATCATAATAAAAAAAAGTTTAATGGACCATCTTGATCAAAAGGTGGTACTTCCTCTAAGAGATGGGAAGATATAAAAAATATCTATAAGTTGATAGTCTCAACTCTGATGTTCTTAGCATCACGCTTGAAGACATCGATAACAACATCTTCAACGTTCTTAGCATCACGTTTTTCAAGATCAATGGCAAGACCTTCTAAATCTTTATCAAAGAAGACATTCTTTGGACGACGTTGCAAGAAATCACCTTCGTCAACTTTTGGTTCACCCTTTTCATGGTGTTTACCTAGCTTGTGGTGTCTTGGACCACCGTGGTGTGGACCTCTGTGTTCAAATTCTTCATGATGTGGATGTGGATGTGGGTGTTCAAATTCTCCTTCATGGTGTGGACCTGGACCGGTGAAAAATTCTGTAATGGCTCTGAATAGAGATCCAAAGAAGCCTTCTTCATGACATGGACCACCATGGTGCTTTCTCATTTCGAAATCTTCTGGTCTGTGATGGAAGTCAAAATCTTCTGGTCTGTGGTGTGGTCTGTGATGTCTACCACCTCTGTGGTGTCTTGGACCACCTCTGTGGTGTTTTGGACCTCTTGGACCATCGTGCTTTCTTGGTTTGTCTGGGTGTTCTTGGTGTTCTGGGTGTTCTGGTTCTTTTGGTTGTTCTGGTTGTTCTGGAGCTTCAGATTCAACATGAGCTTCCTTAGTATCTTCACCCTTCTTCATGCTTTCAACTAAAGAGTTACCGTACTTCATGAAATCATCGCGTAGGTTGCTTAGTTCATCAATCAATTTATTGATTTGTTCATTGGAAAGTTTGCCAGTGTGCATGGTCAATGGAGTTTGTTCTTCTCTCTTGCTCAAGCTTTTCTTTGTTTCTTCAACAAGTTCCTTAAAGTCTTCTTCGGAGACAAACTCTTGTTCACCGCTGTTGTCACTCAACAAACCTTTCAAGGCGATGATTTCATCTTGGACCTTGTAGTAAAACTTGTTGATAGATTTCTTGACAGTGTGTTGTAGCATGTAAGCGTCGTAACCAAAGTTTCTACCATCACCATTAGATAATTTCTCGATGAATTCTTCTTTTGATTCTTCATGGTCATCTTCATCATCAGTTTCATTGCCCTTTAATGATTCTAAAGTGGTAGCATTGTTGTATTGTTCCTTGGAGATCTTACCAATGTAACCAGTATCACCGAACCCACCCAAGAAGTAGGCTTCTTCAACCATGAACTTAACAAAATGAGATGAGTGGATTGGATTACCTGGTAACCACCAAACAGCATCCTTATGGCGGCTTAAGAAACATTTTTGTAATTCTTCAACTTCTTCTTCCTTGACGGTTTCAAATTTACCTCTCAAGTTGATTCTTGGAGAGCCAGCAACTGAGTGTGGTCTGCTACCTGGATATCTTGGATCAACACGTTCATGTGGAGAGTGGTCACCAGTTCTAACGGTCAAAGAGTATGGGGAACCATTCTTGATGTTTCTAAAAGAGGTGGACATGTCGATAGCCAAGATGACTGGGTTACCATCACCACAGTCGGCATAGTATTCGACAAAGGAAGCTGGCAAACCGTTTTCTTCGCCTTCTTGGTAAATGGTGTTGATGTTTGCTAGAGATTCTCTTTGGATTAATGTTCTTGCATTAACAGAAGCGTCTTCCACAGTTGGACGTTTCCAGACCTGGATGGCGTTTGCTGAAACAAGAACAGAAGCTAGGGCGGCAAGCGCTGTGATCTTCATAATGTCTTTTGTTATTTGTTTGTGTTTGCTTTGGTGTTTATTGTTCACCAGTTCAAGATCTCAGCATCAAAAGAACTAATTACACCTTTAAATTTGTTATTGAAAAACTCCTGGTTTTTCCAAAACACCCGTAAACCCAGCACTCTAAGCCTCGCTACAATATTATTTTACGCTGAAAAGCAGCCAGTGAAAGCAGCGGAAGCCTAGGTGAACATTTGCAGCCTATTTCAGCTGTGAGTGATATTTAATTAGCCGGTGCTCTGTGTTCATGGCTGTGTTCTGGTAACTAGTAACTTGTAGTTTTTTGCTAGGTAACTATTGTTAGCTTTGTTCAGCCTTTCACTACTCACCGGATAATTCGAATCGGGATCTCCGATATAATACGTGAAGTAGGCTTTGACCATAGATCTCGTACTCCAACACATGATAGAAGACAGGGATAGCTCGATCCGAGGTTGGAATGTTGAATGGCTGCTTTTGTGTGGTGCAAGTTGCTTGTACTTTCTTTAATTAGCTCTGATTCTGAGCGACTATGGTCAGCTTTGATTGTATACTACACAGTAAAATTAAACTCTCGAGCAAGAGCAAACGGCACCAAAAAACCAAGACCTTATACACGTCTTATCAGTCCCCATAATCAGTGACCATATCCACGAATCACACTGCGGCAAGCTTGCTGTATACAGCATACGCTGTCTCCAAAAGCCTTATTCAGAGGGGTTTCGGGGATCCT
The DNA here is from genome assembly GCA_030674255.1 of Hansenula queroliae. NCBI lineage: Eukaryota > Fungi > Ascomycota > Saccharomycetes > Phaffomycetales > Wickerhamomycetaceae > Hansenula > Hansenula queroliae. The sequence continues at coordinate 10,137 of JAJLXP010000151.1, read as the reverse complement.
TTTGGGATCTGTCAGTGACGTTTTCTTGGTGAAAGGTGCATGAGAATGGGGTCAAGGGAAGCAACACGTATAACATGAGACGAAAAGAAACACTAGAGTTCAGTACGCAATCCGCATAGTATGATCCAGGGTCCCAAGAATTGTATGGAGTGCATTCCACTCGATACTCAGGTATTTATATAGATCGTGGGAATTCCTGTTCTTCCAGCAATTTCCAACGTTCCTGTTTCATAGCTCTCGGTTATTCAAATACCATACAATATGTCTAACAAATCTACAGACAACAAAGTTGTCCAGGATAGCAGTGTCCACACTGTTGACCCAGAAGCCGGTTCTTTCACTCAACACGAAGCTGCTCCAGAAGCTACTACCAAATGGCAAAGGTTTAAGGATTCCTTCAAGGCTATGGAGGACCCTGAAATCGATGCATCTAACATGACAGACTTGGAGAAGGCTATTGCAAAGACGGCTAAAAACAATTTACATAGATCTTTGAAAAACAGACATTTGCAAATGATCGCTATAGGTGGTGCCATTGGTACAGGGTTGTTTATCGGTTCTGGTGGTGCCCTAGCCACTGGTGGTCCAGCGGCCTTATTAATCGGTTGGGCCCTAGTTGGTATCATGATCTTCGCTACTGTGCAGGCTCTTGGTGAACTAGCTGTTACATTCCCAATCTCTGGTGCGTTCAATGTCTACTCTACTAGATTCATTGATCCTTCTTGGGGGTTCGCAATGGGTTGGAACTATGGGTTACAATGGCTTGTTGTCCTTCCGTTGGAATTAGTCGCCGCTTCGATCACTATTAGATACTGGAACTCAAGTATAAACTCTGTCGCTTGGGTCGCCATCTTTTATGTCATGATCATCTCCATTAACTTCTTTGGTGTCAAAGGTTATGGTGAAGCTGAATTCGTCTTCTCAGCCATCAAAGTGATCGCAGTCATTGCCTTCATCATCTTGGGTATTGTCCTAAATTGTGGTGGTGGTCCAAGAGGTGGTTACATTGGTGGTAAATACTGGAAAGACCCAGGTGCATTCGCCTCTGGTTTCAAAGGTGTTTGTGCCGTCTTTGTCACAGCAGCCTTCTCATTTGCAGGTACCGAATTGGTCGCTTTAGCTGCTTGTGAAACTGCAAACCCAAGAAAGGCCTTGCCTCGTGCTACTAAGCAAGTGTTCTGGAGAATTTTGTTGTTCTACATCATCTCGTTAACATTGATTGGTCTATTAGTTCCATACACAGATGAAAGATTAGGTCAAGGCTCTTACAACGCCTCTGCCTCTCCATTTGTCATTGCCATCAGAAACGCCGGTATCTCAGGTTTGCCTTCAGTAATCAACGTTGTCATCATGATTGCCGTCTTGTCTGTCGGTAACTCCTCAGTGTTTGGTTGTTCTCGTACATTGGTCTCATTAGCCGCCCAAGGGTTTGCTCCAAAGATTTTTGCCTACGTTGACAGAAAAGGTCGTCCATTGACCGCTATTTGTCTAAGTTTGATCTTTGGTCTATTATGTTTTGTCTCTGCTTCTCCAAAGCAAGGTGAAGTTTTCGATTGGTTATTGGCCATGTCTGGGTTGTCATCCATTTTCACTTGGGGTTCTGCTTGCCTTGCTCATATTAGATTCAGAAAAGCTTTGAAATACCAAGGTCGTGATCCTCATGTTGAGTTGGCATTCACTTCTCAATGTGGTGTTATTGGTTCATGGTTCGGTCTAACCTTGAATTGCTTGATCTTAGTCGCCCAATTCTGGGTTGCCGCTTGGCCAGTTGGTGGTAAATCAAGTGCTGTCGCTTTCTTCAAGGCTTACTTAGCCCTGCCAGTCATCATGAGTTTCTACATTATCCACAAAATCGTTTGGAAAAACTGGTCTTTCTACGTCAAAATTGCTGACATGGATGTCGATACAGGTAGAGCTGAATATGATTTGGAATTATTGAAGCAAGAGATTGCTGAAGAAAAGGCTATACTTGCTACAAAACCATGGTATGTCAGACTAAATCATTTCTGGTGTTAATACCGCCGTTGATCTGGATCTGAAAATTCTGAAGATGACAGGTACATCTAGATGAAGCCACATGGATGTGTATTTATTAAAATAACTACGAGTATACCTCGATCAAAATGAATTGATTTTCTTAGAAAACTATGACTCTTCATATCATGTATTCTCGTATGATGCATTGTGGTTAAGTTAGCTGGCTGGCGCTTACGTTCAGTGATAGTATATTGAACTACCTCATGTAGAAGCACGTCAGATCCCAACGAATTATTGTTGATTGTGGGTCGAAGGGTGAATTAGCTACACTTCTTACCAGGCCAGCTTATAACTGGAAAAGTAATGATAAGTCTTGTATTATAGTCTGCTAATTGAAAAGTACGTATACTGATCCGTGAATTTAGAAGTGAAATGAAAAAAGTGAGAATCACATAAATTTAGTACAAAGGATAATAAGTACCATTGTACCAGCCATGCAATTGAATGTGCCAGCCTGGGCCCAAGTAACCATTTTCCTTACTTCTTTTGGACAATGTAGTCTTCTTATCCAAGTCATTTATAGCTGTGGTGGTATTAATGAAATACACAGCGGTATCAGCAAAGATAGCACCAATGTCACCACCAACTTTATAAGCTTCCAAGATAGCGTTGTCAGAGAATGGGAATTGAACAGAAGTAGAACTGGCAGCGGCTGAAGATGAAGTTGATGTTGGTGTACCTGCGACTGGGGCAGCATTGGTGGAGCCGACTAATGAAGAGGCAAGGGTCAACAAAGCGATGGAAGAGAATTGCATTTTTTGTTTCTTTCGGTGGATAGCTCGATAAGTTCTTTGATTTGATCGAACTGATTTGTGATTCGAGCCAAGAGATATTTCCTGTCAGATAAAGATTATTTCGTCCTCTTTTATATTCTTTTGAAGTGCCAAATGGATAGTCTGTCTATAATTGGATACATATCATCAAAATCCCCAACCCCCAAGCGTTTCGTTTCAGAATCTTAGCTTCAAACAGTCCATCGAAACCCAAATTTGGAAATCTGAACGTAGCTTGACGTCTTCGATCTGACATGGCAAAGCTCGTTGATGTATGATGGATAAATCTTTATATGTTTCAGCACCTTTGCCCGTCACTGGAACTTGCAATTTATGCACCGTACGGGGAATAGAAGCCTCTCAGATAAGTATTTCAGTTTTTCGGGGTTCCAGGATCTGTCACATAATCTAGTTTTAGCCGGTTTTCTGTTTGACATTGATGTTGATTGATAGACGGATTGGGTAATTTTGGGGGCTGTTATCAACACTATCGTTAAAATCCATATGAACTCGACACTAGATTAGAATATGATTTGACAATGAGTAAATTTGAAGAGGTTTTGTTTCAGGAATTTGGATTACTCGATCTTTTTGTATAACTTTGATCTATGATATCATATCTTGAAATTTTTGGCCATATTTGTTGTGGATCCTCAAATGTTACTTTGAGTAATTTTCTTAACGATGCATATCTTTCATATGTCATGGTTGAATATACCAGTTCGTATCGTCAAAGTTCAAATAGCTCCTCTGATGTGCCTGCCTGCGGCTGCTCCCAACTCTACATCAGTGTTCCCGGAGACCTGGGTCAAGGCTGAACGTTTTAGTGTCTATTCTGAGTGATTAGCTAGATTGACACTAGCATTCGTTGGACTCGAATGTTACGAAGCAAAAGTCAGCCCTCCATCAACTACTCCATTGGTATAAGAGATAGGACAAATCAAGAGCCAAGACTCAAGAGTTCCATAATAAACTTCCGTGAAGTTCTGTTTCTTTAGGTCCCCCCAAATGAGGTCCCAACTTGACACTAACTTTGTCTTTTCAATGTCCTTCCCTAACCTTGATGTTATTTGATGTAATGAACTCGTCCATTTGAGTTGGATGCAATTGCTTTTCTGTCATTTCTTTCAAGCATAAAACTATGGCTCATGATATAATCGATAGTAGTTCTCCTAGGACTGCGACTGTTTTAATATCCCCATATCCCCGGTCTTTGATAACGAGAGTCCACTAGTCCTCCGGAGTTCCATTACATTGTTTGCTGAGAATGATAAGTGTGTGACCTTTGAATCTCAGAATCCAGAGTCAAGTCCTTGTGTCCTTCTTGCTTTGCGCTGTCCGTCTGTTTGTCAGATATAATTGTATCACGCAAAGCATGGTGGTTCAATGACGAATTGAGTGGCTAAGATAGCATAGTCTAGTCATAGATATTCACGATCACCATCATCTAAAAGTGTTCGCTTCCATTAAGCTTGTACGATTTTATTTATCTGACTGTTGAACCAAGACGATTAAAAACAGCCATTGTTCATGTACAACGTTTAACGTTGCCTACACACCTACATATCAATTTATCACATGACAGGCCCTGGGTTTAGAAGGTAACAGAAGCTGTAAACAACCACGCCGGATCCTTTATCACGTATACAGGTAATGACCTATTATGGGAAGAAACGGATGCACATTACGTAGTGCTCTTTAACATGCTGTTCAGTGTTCATGTGTCATCTCTGAACAAATCGCTATTGTTTTGGAAGATGTCAAATCAAAGTCCTCTCATTCGATATTCTGTCTAACACGCTAGTCCCTAGTCCACAAGATCCATCTCATCCCAACAAAAAAAAAATCACCAGACCGCACAACAAAAAAATGTACGCACCAGTAAACAAACGAGGTACCTGAGAGACAGTCCCCACGAGACCAATGAGAAAGCAGATGTGTTCTCGTACAGCGTTGAACGCTTCCCAAAGAGCCAACAGAATTGTACTAAAAGAGAGTTATTATAGGCTCCGTAAGGTCTATCTTGTGACACATAAACTCCTTTTCGGGACATCAGCGAACGCCCGTAGTCCTCATATGAAAATAAGCCTTCTTCGCTTTCAGAGCCTAGTCCCGTAAGATTGTGGTCTTATTCACATTTCGTGATTCTCGTTCGCATAAATGGTGAACAACCTTTTTTTTCAAGAATGAAGACACTTTCAGACTTCTTTTCACCATTAATCCACAATTGACTCGTGAAAACAAGTTGCAATAGCAAAGTTGAAACTGTCGAAAGCCGAACAAAGTACATATTTGGTCACATATCACTTGGAACACCTAAGCGCTTTGTCCGATTCATCCCAATCGTTTAAAACCATCGAGATCTCATCACTTTTATTTTGAATATTCAGTTATAAGCTCTGAGGTATTGTCAAATTAAGATCAATCACTGAACTGTTATCAATATCCTCCCAGTTACAAGATCTCATTCAAAGAAGACGCCAACTTACACGTATCATATTTATAAACAAATCAACTCTCACATAATCAAAAATGACTAAAGAACATAAAGTTGTCCACGAAGCTTCCAACGTTGAAGCTCGTCAAGCTCCAGAACATTTCTACAAGTCCCAACCAAACAAAGGTTTCGTCAGAGATTTGGACCACTACAAAGAATTATATGCTAAATCCATTGAAGACCCAGAAGGTTTCTTTGGTCCATTAGCTAAAGAACACTTGGATTGGGACAAGCCATTCACCAAAGTTAGAAATGGTTCTTTGGAAAACGGTGATGTCTCATGGTTCTTGAATGGTGAATTGAACGCCTCATACAACTGTGTTGATAGACACGCTTTTGCCAACCCAGCTAAACCAGCGCTTATTTACGAAGCCGATGATGAAAAAGACAACAGAGTCATCACTTTTGGTGAATTGTTAAGACAAGTTAGTGAAGTTGCCGCTGTCTTGAAAAGTTGGGGTGTTAAGAAAGGTGACACCGTTGCGGTTTACTTACCAATGATTCCAGAAGCCGTCGTCGCCATGTTGGCCGTTGCTAGATTAGGTGCCATCCACTCAGTCATCTTTGCAGGTTTCAGTGCTGGGTCATTGAAAGACCGTGTTGTTGACGCTGGTTGTAAAGTTATCATCACCTGTGACGAAGGTAAGAGAGGTGGTAAGACTGTCCACACCAAGAAAATCGTTGACGAAGGTATCAATGGCGTCGATGTTGTCCAAAAGATCTTGGTTTTCCAAAGAACCGGTTCTCAGGGCATCCCAATGAAAGGTGGTAGAGATTTCTGGTGGCACGAAGAAACCTCTAAATCTAGAGGTTACTTACCACCAACTCCAGTTAACTCTGAAGACCCATTGTTCTTATTATACACCTCCGGTTCCACTGGTTCTCCAAAGGGTGTTGTCCACACCACTGGTGGTTACTTATTAGGTGCTGCTTTGACCACCAAATACGTTTTTGACATTCACCCAGAAGATGTCTTGTTCACTGCTGGTGATGTCGGTTGGATTACCGGTCACACTTATGCCTTGTACGGTCCATTAGTCTTGGGTACCGCTTCAATCATCTTTGAATCTACTCCAGCATACCCAGATTACGGTAGATACTGGAGAATCATTGAACGTCACAGAGCCACTCACTTCTACGTTGCTCCAACCGCTTTGAGATTAATCAAGAGAGTCGGTGAAGCTGAAATTGCCAAATATGACATCAGTTCATTAAGAACTTTAGGTTCTGTTGGTGAACCAATTGCTCCAGATTTATGGGAATGGTACAACGAAAAGATTGGTCAAAATAACTGTGTCATCTGTGATACCTTCTGGCAAACCGAATCTGGTTCCCATTTGATTGCTCCATTAGCTGGTGCCATCAACACTAAACCAGGTTCTGCTACTGTTCCATTCTTTGGTATCGATGCTGCTATCATTGACCCAGTCACTGGTGAAGAATTGAAAGGTAACGATGTCGAAGGTGTCTTGGCTGTCAAGGCTCCATGGCCATCAATGGCCAGATCTGTCTGGAATAACCACTCTCGTTTCTTGGAAACTTACTTGAAACCATACCCAGGTTACTACTTCACCGGTGATGGTGCTGGTAGAGATCACGATGGTTACTACTGGATCAGAGGTAGAGTTGATGATGTTGTTAACGTTTCAGGTCACAGATTATCCACCTCTGAAATTGAAACTGCTCTTACTGAACACACTGGTGTTTCCGAAAGTGCTGTTGTTGGTGTTCCAGATGAATTAACCGGTCAAGCCGTCATTGCTTTCGTTTCATTGAAAGATGGTTACTTAGTTGAAGCCAATGAAAACATCACTGATGCCAACGAACACATCACCCCAGATAAACTGAGACGTGAATTGATCTTACAAGTCAGAGGTGAAATTGGTCCATTCGCTGGTCCAAAAACCGTTATCATTGTTGAAGATTTACCAAAAACCAGATCTGGTAAGATCATGAGAAGAGTCTTGAGAAAGATCACCTCTAACGAAGCTGATCAATTAGGTGATTTGTCCACTTTAGCCAACGCTGAAGTTGTTCACCATCTTGTTACCGCTGTTGATGAACAATATTTGAGATTGTTGAAGAAATAGACTATACATATACAACAACAAACCCACAACATTACTAGACGTATAGATTAAGTTGTGTGTTTTTCCATTTTTCTATTATTCTGTTTGTTTATCTTCCCATACTTGTTAAAAATTTCCCACTTTCTAAACTTTACATTTAATTGCTTTGAATTACGACGTTTGATTACTAGCTTCTTGTATCGCGTAGTGTGTACTTGGTTCAGAGATCTACATCATCCTCAAATCACTCATTAATCCATTACGCATTCTATTAACAATTAATTTAGTTTTCTTCAGACTTTTCTTCAGACTTTTCTTCACCTTGTTTAGATGATGATGATTGACCACCTAATTGACTTCTAATGAAATCTTCACCTTTCTTGAAGTTGTCTTCACCAACTTTGTTCTTCAATTCTTTTAGTCTGTCTTCACCAATGTATTCTTCAGCTTTCTTGACGTAATCGGTAGAACCAGAGTCGGAACCAGAACCACTACCTGAAAGGGCACTTTGAGCTTTGTTGAAGTTTTCTTCACCGACGGCGTTTTTAACTTGGTTTAAGAAGTTCATTTTTCGTTGTTGTTGGGTTTAGAGATGTCGTGTGACAGGTACGTGGTTAGTAGTTAGTAAGACTGGGGGACATTTGTTTACCTTTTATACTTGGGAAAAGACAATTTCATAGAACCTGTGGGAATTTCGATCGTCGACGAATCACATTCTAGTTTGGACGTGTCGAAATGCTCCATACCGTGTCTGTCTGTCACCGATCTGAAATTCGGCACGCACAAAACACCTGGTTCTACCACAACGGCGCGTGCCTTAGCTCGATTTTGCGGTGACAATTCACGGTGTATAGGCCTTGCGAGTTAGATCCTGTAGGTAGCTGGCTCGAAAGTCCTGCAATTACAACTTACAGTACAGATTCCAGAATGAAGTGTCAAGCTCTGGAAACTCTTTTTTGAGGGTCCAACGATCTTGGGCAAAAGTATTTTTTAGATAAGGTTCGATACTAGTATAAACTCCGGCAGCGACGGAGGGATGATTTACCACTCAGTACGTAGCACCAAGCTGTTCTGCATCGCGCAATGTATCTAGGGTTCTCTTAAGATGTCTTCCAGTTCGATTGATGAATGGTACAGAATCTAACCTGATCAGGGGCAATGTAGCTCTGAGATAGGCGCTATAAGGATTTCCTTTTGAACTTCCTGGTCTTTACTTCCTTACCTCATTGATACGGAAACCAATTTCACATCAATAGATCGACCACAAGGTCTTTGTTAGGGGTCTGTAACAACAGGTGGTTGGATTATATAGCCTTTTGTCCTTTGCTTTAGATCAGTCTCCTTAAAACTTGCTTCTTTCTTTGATCCATTTCTGGCACAGTGCGACTTATCGCTCCATAATTCATCTCCTTCTAGGCAGTTTTAAAGGTCGACCAGGTGACATTGGGGACTGAAGACGAGTTTTAGGTCTCCAAGTTTTCAGTTTCCCCATATTCCTTCTTCTTTTAAACGTGAGCCAAGAAGGTAACTCAGAGAATTTCTGAGCAGGTGATGGATTGCAAGTCTCCAAGTTTTCGATGAAGTTTGGTTCTTCAACAGCAAGAGAGTCCAAATGGCAACATTTGGAAAGGTCCAGGTGTTTCAGCCTAGATCCGTCAGAGATGGATACGTTACTGAAACCTTCTAATGTTAGGTTCTCAAGATTAGGACACGATATGGTGGCATGTGTATCGGAAAATGGATTTGTTGAAGTTAACTCTTTCGTCTTTGGTGCATTGATGTAGTAATCGGACGATCTATTATCATAAATCTGAAGCTTAAGTGTTCTTAATGACTCGAAGACGTTGTTCTCGAAGTGACGTTTCTCAATTTCAATCTTTGAAGTAATCCACTTTACTTCCAAGAGTTCTAAGCTTGGCCAAGTAACATGTGCAATCGATTCAGTGTTTGTCCAACTAATACGAAGTTCTTTCAAGTTGCTGCACACAATACTTAGCCACTCAAACCAAGAGATGTCATCGAAAGTGTAAATAGCTATCTCCAACTTTTCAAGTTTAGACCTATTAATTACCCTCAACGCTTCGAAAACCTCTAGATCTGGGACCCTCAATTCTTTCAAGTTTGGGAATGAGGATCTAATAGGAGGATATGAAGCCATACGATCGTCAGATGTAATAATCAGTCTGGTCACATTGTCAAACCTCATCCTCTGAGATAATTGAGCAAGCCCATCAATTTCCAGCAAAAAAATTGTAGTGGCTGACCTGATAACACTGAAAAAGTTGTCACTAGTGGGTTCTCTATCATAGAGTAGTGCTTTCACATGTGGATTAGCCCCTATCGTTGCATGTTTCAGCAAGGGCATGGAGACATTTCTGAAATTGTGCATCGAGGATCCTGGAGAATCCAGGATAAATGATTTCAAGCCCTTGAAGTCACAATTCTCAACAATACAAGAGGGGTCATCATATATCTCAAAGTAGGCGTTTTCGTCGATACCATCTGAGTCGAAAGCGTCATAAAACTCCTTGTCGTAGCCGGCTTTTATTTCTATACAGATAATTTATATATATATCTTGCTTTCAGTGTAAATGGGTATTTCCTCTTGAGAAGGATCAGATCCACTTTGAGTTTGATATATTAGCATATCCAAGAAACAAATGTTTGACTTTCATTCTTCAAAGAAAAAAAGTTCTGTAAATCTGGTCTTATAATGTATGTTCTTATATGTGATTGTGCATGGTAGGCTTTGAAATAATTT